>CACVCL010021890.1:0-52246 GCA_902729485.2 Mus minutoides | reverse complement strand
AGGCTGAAATATCTCTCTGCCCTTCATGTCTTTCAAGTGGTAGAAGAGCTTCAGCATAGACAAATTTCTTTAAGGGTATTTTAGTCAGGGTTCTCTATAGGAACAGAAATGATAGAATAAATCTGTATGTATTTATCAACCATCCATCATCTATCTATCTATCTATCTATCTATCTATCTATCTATCTATCTATCTATCATCTATCTATCCGTCACTTTTCATCTATTCCATCTATGTATCTATCTCCCACCTATTATCTCTTTCCCCCTCTCTCTCCCTATCTATCTATCTATCTATCTATCTATCTATCTATCTATCTATCTATCTATCTATCATCTATCTATCTATCTATCTATCTATCTCTCATCTATCTCTCATCTATCTATCTATCTATCTATCTATCATCTATCATCTATCATCTATCTATACATCTATAATCCATCTGTCTGTCTATTAATCATCTATCTATCTCTTAACATTCGTTGACTCCAGCCTTGCAGTTTCTATGAGATCTATAAGGAGACTTTCATCCCCATGTTCCCATTTCAGTTTGAACCTTTCCATTTAAAATCACTCTGCACACCAGACAATAAGCTGCCTATTGTTGGCATGCTGACCTGTCTGCAACGTTTTACTGATATTTGTATATGCTGGTATTTGATCGGTGTGTTTCTCTGCATGTGCGGCCCCCTCTTTCTTCTGTGTATGTCTATATGTGTGTTCATATGTTTGTGTGTTTAATCTGTATGTATTCCATATGGAAGATGTTGGAAGATAACCAAGTACCAGCTTGAACTGAAATCATAGAATTCATATTTGAAATGAGTTCCTCAAGTATTCTCATGGGCTTTCTTTTGGATTTGGGGCCCACTGATCCAACCAAGACCATTAAATATAAATATATAATCACTTTCAAGATACGGTATATGGAAAACTAGACAGCCACTTGTGGATTTGTTGAGGGTCCATGAAGTTGATTCCTACCTTGTGGAAGATATTCAAATAAACTTCTTGTTGGCCATAGTTTGAAACTGACAGTTGTCACCATCAAATGCTAATTGCATATTATCCAGCTCCTCGCAGATGTTTTGAGGATACATGTCACACTTGTTATTGCCCAGGAAACATCATTTTGAGGAACTGAGGCTCAGGTTTGTTGTGATTTTAGCATTTAATTTCAACATCATCCTTGAAAAGTAATCATCACTAAGTGTTTGCCATCACGACAGAAACCACAAAAGAAATTATGTCAAGTTGCTTCATACTTCTGCATAGCTTGCGACTGAGCAGTGATTTTAATGATGATCTAAATAGAAGATAATATATTCCTTATTCTTTAATTGGGCCTATCTGGAGCCTGGTGCCTTCATACATTAATATGTAAGAGATGTATACACTTGAGATGCATTCAAAATTATCCAGAGTATTTTAAGTGGATAATATCTGCAGATTGTTGAATCTGTTTTACAACTTACAGTCCACTTTGCTGTGGCTAGATCTTGTTGTAAAATTATGTCTTAGAACATTTGTAGAGGGTTGCTTCAGAAGTGTGTGATAGTCAGGAGCACAGTGGACTGAATATGCTGTTTTGGTGTTCAGAGTTATTAAAACTGTAGTAGTAACTGCAGCCATAGGATGACGCTTTCCTTTTCCTTCCTTCCTTCCTTCCTTCCTTCCTTCCTTCCTTCCTTCCTTCCTTCCTTCCTTCCTTCCTTCCTTCCTTCCTTTCTTTCCTTTCCTTCCTTCCTTCCTTCCTTCCTTCCTTCCTTCCTTCCTTCCTTCCTTCCTTCTTTCTTTCTTTCCCTCTCTCTTTTGGTCACTCCTTTTTGAGACTTTCCTGAGAGCGATACATTTTTCTCCCTTTAAGATTTGGTTCGCAAACTTTCTTTTTTTTCCTTTGAAGACCAAAGCTCAAACACAGTTATGAGAACTGCAGCATTTATGCATGGAGACATGTGCATCTAAGCCAGGTTCAGTATAGCTGACCTATTTAACATTTATCCTGTGTCGTCCGTCCCTGTACTCCAGGCTCCAGCAAACTTTCCTTTCCTCCCCTGGGCATGCCTATGCCAAGTCTCTTCTGATGAAAATAATTCCTCTCCTCATTTCATGGCAGAGCCCTCTTTTCACAGATCTCTGCTTGTCACACATCCTAAGATGCCTCCATCACAGTCCTTCCTGTCCCTGCTCCCTGAGCTGCCTGTCTCCTCCTGGACCCCACACCATACTAACAGACAACCCATCTGAGTCCTTATTTAATTATCCATCTTTTAAAGTGATGTGACCTCTCTCTCAAGAAATGTATATCATCTGTTTCCTTAAGAGTGTATTCCTAGAGACCTGCCTGTTTCCTTATGAGTGTATTCTTAGAGTCCTGCCTGTTTCCTTCCGAGTGTATTCCTAGAGTCCTGCCTGTTTCCTTCCGAGTGTATTCCTAGAGTCCTGCCTGTTTCCTTACGAGTGTATTCCTAGAGACCTGCCTGTTTCCTTCCGAGTGTATTCCTAGAGTCCTGCCTGGCACGTAGTAGGAACTGCCTTACTGTATTGGTTGAGTCTGGAGCCTCTCTTTTCCTTGAGGGACTAGCATGAACTGCCTTCCACACTGTGGTTGACTCAGAGAAGCAGAAGCCATGTCAACCCTCTCTTTCTTGATCCTCTTCATCCTTCCAACACAGTCCTGTTCATCTTGTTATTACCTTTAGCAAAGCCATATAATTTAATTATAATACAAACAGTGTCTAGTAGGCTGTAGACTGAAGCTAAATGAAGAGTGAATTCTAGGGTTTGGTCATCATAAGAACCCATGTTCTCCTCTACATCCCCTACTCTGGCCATGGCTGTCCTGTAGATGTTTCAAGCTAACACTGAGGAGAGGTAGACTGTACCATGACATAGTTAGTATCTGCCACCTCTCTCACTCCATTGCCACAGCAATTCTTTCAACCAGCGTTCACATCAACAGGATAGCGTGAAGTTGTTCTTGACATCCACAGTAACAAAGCATACTAGAGGTGAGGTCAGGGGTCTATGCATGCCAGAGCCACATATAATTATAGAGGTGCACAGCTATTGCCAGTGGACAGATGGAGAGCACTGTCTTTAACTCTGCAATATGCTCTAGTGGTTACAATCTCCAAATTGGATAATATACCTAAGTGTAGTAAAATGTAGAGCCCAAAGCCCATTTGTATCTCTTAGCTGGGAATTGCTCAAATTAAAGGCAGCACACCACAGAGCTACACACCCATCTGTTTATTGCAGCCTCTGACAGTAGCCAGGTTGTAGCATCAACCTGGGTGTCCGTCAGCACACATATGGATAAAATTGCATTTCATACACACAGTGTAGATCTCTTCCACTATGACCAACAAAATCATCAAAATATCAGGAAAATAGATGCAAGTGGAAATCCTCATATTAAGGAAAAATAAGCCGGAGTCAGAGAAACAAACGTTGAATGCTTGTTCTCATTCGTGGATCTTAGGTTTTGTGGAGATGCATAAAGTCATTCATGTGTATTTGTCTTGAAAATAGAAGTGAGGTTATTTATGGGAATGGGGAGGAAGTGGTTATCAGAAAGAGGGAGGAGGAGAAAGGAAAGGATAAGGAAGATGAGTGCTCACAGAGTTCTTGGCGGACTAACCTGCAAGTGTCTCCATAGATACCACCACCACATACAACGAACACACACTATTAAATTTAGATTAAGGAAACTGTCCAAATTGGATGAAAAAGTCAATCAGGAGTGACTTCTTTTAGTCTTTAAAGGTTACTATATTTCTTGGTGGAAAATAGCCTGAAAAGTATCTTCTAACAGTTTAAAACATTTACTAAGTTTTACAATTTATTTTTTACCTTCACACATAACTTTTTTTATTTTGCCAACCAGTCAGTATATTCAGAGTTAAGTCAGTCCTGGCAATTAGATTTGTGGGATCATGAAAGGCTCCACCTCCCACCTCTAAGAGGGAGAGCTGTGATTGCAGAACACAGTTTGAGCTGGATTTCCAGGGATACTAACAATTTAGTAAGTTGAATAGATGCTACTTTGTTTATCAAAACTCATAACCGAGGTACCCACAACTGACTAGAAGTCTAAGCGTTCTGTACACGAGCAGCACCATTCATTTGCTGTTAATGATAATGCCGAGTCACTGTGAGTGTGGCTCAGAGCCACCATCTCTGTGGCTTCCCCAGCATGATGGAGGATCTCCTCCCTTGTTGCCTTGAGACTCAGGATCAGAACCTTCAAATTTCATGGCTTTGTGAGTGTCTTCCAGTTTCCACATAACTTGTCACACAGCCTACAGAGACGCTCACTCAGCAGGACTCTGCTGGAAGAGAATATTTTCCATACTGATTGCTTTATCCTATCAAACAACCTTGATTTTTTAAAAACATGTCACACATGTGCATCCAAAATATGGAAAACTACACCAAGGCAGAAGATGCGCACCGTTTTCCTCTCAAAGGGTCTTGTCTTTACTATTGGGAAGAATGCCTGCAAAGCTCTCTTCAGGCATCCGTGTGAGAGGCACGGGCGTGAGACAGGTGTCACTGCATTGCGTGCGCACCCGCTTCGTTTTCTTCCTTCCCCTGGGCCCACACCTTCCTGTCGCACAGCTGCACTGTGAGCTGTGGGCGCTCGCTCGCTTGCCTCATGCTCTCACCCACACGGACGACTAAAATCCCGAGTGGAGGGATGGCTTTGGATTAAAATGGGATTCCTCCATAACTCAGTTACCTTCCTAACCGATGAAAAAATCTTAAGACTCTACAAATCAACCACATAGGGATTTGTTAATGCCTCCACTTTGCGGCTGTGGAATATTATGTCTGTCTTTCCTAACTGTCGGAAGCGCGTTGCAGTTCAGTTGCAAGCCTGATGGTGCTGTTTCTCCATATCCAACACTAGAGGTAACTTGTTCTTCATCTTGCACACTCACTCTGAGTATGTAGGAGTCTCTTGCATTTCATTTTTTTTAGTATGTTAATTATACCTAGTGATTTTATTACCATCTTGTTCATGTATGTATGTCATGGTGTTTGGCATATGCACTCCACTGCCATCTCCTGTTCCCCTGCCAATCCTCCAATGCCCCCTTCTCCCCAACTAGTGCCTCTTTTAACTTTATATATTTTTGTTAAAACCAGCAGCTTGTAAACCCCAAAATCAGCTTATTAAGAGAATCAAGGTGCTACAATTGAAAGCCGATGCAACAATTTAGATGTGGCTGACTTGGAAAATAATTTCATCTGGATTATTTTATTGGAGATGACTCGAGTAGTTTGAACACATTTTGTACTTATTTTAACTGCTGAGCTGTATTACTGTGTTGTGAGATTGATAAATATCTTAATGAGGAGTTTTATTTCTAGGTCATGTATTAAAAGATGAACGGGAGTGCCTTTGTGACAGCCACCCATGTTAAATTAGCATAGGAGAGCTCCTCAAATTTATTTCCCAGTTGAGTCAACTCCCTTGTAAGAAATCTGGCAAAAGCCTGGAGTTCCACCAGACCTCTGAATCACTGTGGCAAAGAGTGACTTCTGGGTCCTTTCTGAGGCAGGCCTGCAATTGAGGCATTTTGAGCAAGCAGATTCATGCTTTGTATTTTACTTTATTTTTGAAGTATGCATGTGTTCTGTATACATGTCTATGTGTGTATGTGTATTCATGGGTATGAGCGAGGGCATGTTCATGGGTGTGTGTGTGTGTGTAGATGTGTGCTATACCACATGTGTGGAGGTGTTGGTTTTCCTCATGCCCTTGGAGACAAGGTCTCTCTTTCACTGCCCATAGTCACACACACCAACACTAGACTAACTTGTGGATTTCCAGGAAGGCTCCACCTCCCACCTCTAAGAGGGAGAGCTGTGATTGCAGAACACAAAACCACACCCAGCTTTCCTTGTGTTCTGAATATTGGTACCCAGGTCCACATGCCTGCAGGCATTGAGTAAGTGGCTCAGCTTCCTTTTCATATTTAAATCGTAGCAAAAATATACAGGTCAGGGATGACACTTTCTGCCAGGGAGTAGGTTCTTTTTAATCTCATCTTCCAGCCCTTGGTGAGGAGGCAAGAGTAGGGGCTGAGAAAGAACCTCCACATGCTATTTCCAGCAGAGTCCCCAATTCTACAGGACTGTTTCTTCAGGACCTTCTAGCCAATGATCATGGAGACTCAGTGGCTGGACACATGGACACCCACATCACTTACTGACACTCATAAAGTGTTGCTAGTTACAGCCAGTCTTTTAGCAACACAGAAAGAAAAACAAAACAAAACAAAAAACAAACAAAAAAACCCCAAACCTCTCTCTTTCTTTGTTACTGTATCTGTGACAGAATCAGAAGTATTTTCAGACAGGATAGCTCCTCTTTTTCTCCTTGTCAGGAGCTTAAAAAATGTATGAGCCATTCCTCAAACATGCAATTTCTGAAAATACTAGAAATTAACGTGGACAAAAAAGACAAATTGCAGACTCGAGCATTCGAGCTATGAAACCACAGAGAACTTGAGAGCTAATCGCAGTAAGGAAGGAGAGGCTCTTTCCTTTTCCTTGGGAGGATTTCTCAAGAATTTTAGAAATTGGAAGTAATTTTCTTAGGAAAAGGATGGCTTAAGTCAGAATGAATGGGGGAGCAAAAGCACATATACATGCAGAGGGGACCTTTGATCCTCAGCCCGCCCTCCCTCACAGCGCAGTTCCTGGCAGGAAGAGATGTTCCCCTGGAAAACCAACGTGCTGCATCTTCTCTTTGTCCTTTTGCAGTAGAGCTGTTATTAGTCCTCTCAGTGGGTGAAAGGGGCTCTGACATATGTCTGTGGAGCAGTGTTCAATTCCTTCCTACCCACCCCCCCAGGAGTTTAAGAATGGCTTTGAAAAGCCAGTGGGAATCTGACCACAACACTTGTCTGCCAAGAATAAAATCTCACAGGAAACAGAAGTCACTGGGTCCCCTTTCCACAGAGAAGCTGCTGTCTTCCCACCTGGAAACTCCTCATCACTGGACTTCAGAAGCCAGGAAATGACCTCCAAATGGGGAAGCCTGGTGAAAGACAGTGGGGCTGAGAGTGCCTGTCCATGTCCCCCTGAGTGGTTCTTGCTGTGTCCTATGTACATGGAGCTGATCAGACCTTTGTGCCTCCTTCTACGTATCCAGGTTCTTACTCCACCCTCCGTATCTTCAATCTATATTTGGTCTGTGGACTTTCTATAGGAAATATGCTTGAGATGATAGGCTTAACCCCCACCCCCCTCAAAATTACTTTCTCATCAATGATAAATTTTTTTTCATAAAAGATGTTTCCTCATTAGAGTACCCAGATATAATCATCTGCTCTCATCTAGCTTCATCCTAAGGAATAGAACTGCTTACGGGCTTCTTTTAGTCTGTGAGATTTGAAAGGGGAGATTGGAAGGATCCAGAACATCTGTTATCTCTGCCCTCAATGCAGAGAGTGTCTTTAAAAATCTGGGGCATCTGCACACATGCACTCAGCAGCAGGATGCCCGTGGCTTTATTTCCACCATACTCATTCAGAGTCCACGTGCTTGGATGTAATGAGGAGTTCATTCTGGCTGAAGGACTTTGCTTAATGTGCTCTCCCCAACACACTGCTAAAGCAATCAATTCTAGGGCAGAGAGGACAATATGCAGTCCAGCCAGAGTAAGGTGGCCTTGCTCAAAGTTGGGCACAACACATAACTCAATCAACAAATCAGATCATACTTCTGTCCTGGTAAAGCCCTGGGGACACTCACATATTACACATTTTACACACACACACACACACACACACAGAGAGAGAGAGAGAGAGAGAGAGAGAGACAAGCGCACACGTGTGCACGCACACACACATACATACGCACATACCTGTTAAAATATGTACAATGTGCCTCCTCCTTTCAAGGGACTTTTTTCCTGAATAACTACTATATTTAATTGTGCATTTGCTCTGTACCAGTCATCTCACAAGTAAAATGGATAAAGCAAATGGAATTCACAGCTTAAAAGTATAAGTCATGTAAGCACATCCGCTTGGCTTACGTAGAATGGTAAAAATAACACTGGATTTTGGAGACTGTGGAAGATAAATGATGAAATTTTAATCCAGTCCAATCCCTCATGTAATGCCATAGACGGAGCGATTCATCTATTCGCCCATTTCCACATGGTTTATCTGTTAATACCTTGGTATTTAAAGGAGAGCATTAGATGAGATCAAAAGAGAGAGAGTGTACGTTACATTTCCCCCGCTTAAGACCCTTAGTGCCAAGAGACTGCCAGAGAGTAGCTCAGGTGTGTATACTGAAAGCAGGGAAGACCATGGGGTTTGACGGGATGGGGCAGAGAAGGGAAGTTCAGAGTCCTTTTAGCCCTATCAAGGAAAGATATTCTCATCTCTCATGTCTGGCCTTCGTTTCAGTTCTGTGTGTGATGAGGGTACCCTGTACACCCTCGGTCTTAGTGAGGTGATGCTATACATACAAAGATGTGGGATAGTGTATCTACACAGAAGGGCATGGGGGACTCTAAAGTAATCCTAGAGAACTGAAAACAAAGTGTGTGTGTGTGTGTGTGTGTGTGTGTGTGTGTGTGTGTGTGTTATAATTTTGGTTTTCATTTTGTTTCACTCCGCTGATTTGATCAGACGGAACCCTGTTGTAGCACTGACACAGAGTGGGGGAGCCTGGCTTCTGTTGCTGTTGCTGTTCTTGGCATAGACAGATCTACAACTTCATAACCAAAGGAGGATGCAGAGAGAAGGGGTTTGCTTCCATGTGGTTTCATGGGCTCTGTCCACCCAGACCTGGGCTTATAAACATTACATGGAACACACAGAAATAGAAGAGTCTTTAGCATGGTCTGCACTCTGCATGTGTGGAAATGACATTGAAGTTCAGGCTCCGTTCAGTCTAAGACTAAGCACGACTTTTCAGTTTGATCAATAATCAAACTGTCTCTCTGAGGCACTGTGTAACGTATATCCCCTTGTTAAGGACTGAACTCAGGTAGATGTTAGGTAAGTGTTCCCTCACGGCCACATTCCCAGCCCCTCTCATAATTCCTCTCATAATTGAGTGGCCACAATTTGAGCACTAGATGCCTTTGTGTCCTGGCTGAA
Organism: Mus minutoides; assembly: GCA_902729485.2. Taxonomy (NCBI): domain Eukaryota; kingdom Metazoa; phylum Chordata; class Mammalia; order Rodentia; family Muridae; genus Mus; species Mus minutoides. Next base: position 43,111 of record CACVCL010021890.1, on the reverse strand, counting down.
CTACACAACAACATTTGGCAGTGTGTGGTGATCTGGATGAGAAAGTCTCCCATCAGCTCAGGTATTTGAACACTTGGTCCCCAGTTGATGGCTTTGTTTGTGGGAGATCTAGCAGGTATGATCTTGTTGGAGAAAATAGGCCATCAGGAGTGGACATCGAGTTTTCCAAGCCATGCACCATTCCCAGGCACCTCTTTCTGTGGTTGAGGATGTTAGCTTTTAGCTTCCTATTCCAGCTACTGCACATGCTATTTGCTATCATAGTATCCCCACTATTATGAATTCTAAACCTCTGGAACCCTAAGCTGGATAAACACTTTTTTCCCTATAAGTTGCCTTGGTTGTGGTGTTTTATCACAACAACAGAAAAGTAATGAGTACAGGGTCTCCTAGGCATGTGATAGGGAAACCTAACCCTAACTTGTAAACCCCTAATCCCTAACCCTAACCCTAACCTAGGGAAAGAATTTTGAGGCTTTCTCTCCTGTGAGATTCCACTATGGATATTGTTTTGCCCAATTTCCTTGGGTCCATTGGCAGTGGGGCTCACATACATTAATCTCCTAGAATATAACCAATTAATGTAATACACTAATTTGCTCATTATATTGAATATGCCAGACATGGTGGGATAAAGTTGAAGAAGCTTTGAGAGGAATGGCTTGGAAGGTTGATGAATTCTTAACAAAGGATCTCTTTGAGCGTATCTCTTTGATCCCCTGTACAGTTGATTGCTTACTTTACAACTGGGGGCATGGCTGCAAATCAAGATAATGCTTAGAGAAGACCCTGTAGAACCCATTCTGCCCATTCTGTAGCTTGTTGGGAGGGTAATTCTTCCTAGAATAGAGTGACTCTTCTGGCTGACCTTCCAACGTTGCTCTGTATATTTGGGCACTGGTACGAAGCAACAGGCTCTAGAGTCATTAGGGACCATGAAGAGGATGTAAAAATATGTACATAATTAAGGTTAAATCCCGTATATAGAAAGATCCAATTATTTCCACAAGCACCTGCTTAAATTCTTCTATAAAAGCTAAAAGCAGATTGAATTATTTGAATATCGGTGTTGGACATCATTTGGTAGACACGAGAACAGAGCCCCAGATTGGCATGATTGAAAAAAGTAAAGAAAACCTTTGTTTAGAGATGTTTAAATTTTCACACTTTCAGCTAAATGAGTTCTTTCTCAAGGTTTTCTATGAACTGACTTGAGAGACTATGACATCTATGTGTATTAAAGGACCCCTGGAGATGGCAATAAATACTTAGTACGGTCATGTGTGCATTCAAATTACATATTGTGAACTCAAATCCCATCACACTGAGTTAATTTCAATGAGTATGACATGAACTTCTGGGAGCGATGTCAGCTAAATTATATGTTTACAAACTTTGCAGGCACTGTTCTCTTCAGCCCACAGAAGTAATGCCCTCAGAAATGAAAGCAAAGAATTAGAAACATCACAGCTCTGTTCACGATAACATGGAAGTGGCGACAGTCGAGATGTCCGTCAGCAGATGAACGGGTAAGGAAAATGTGATACCTATGAAATTGGGGTAACAAGAACAGCGATGAGGTAGATACAGTTATTAACCTGAAAAGATGCCCTGATAGGAGCCAAAAGGAGTAGCTGAGGGAAGCATGTGAGACAGACTCCAAATTGGTACCCGTGCTATGGTGTTGGTAAGCCCTGCTCTGTTCCAACATCTTATTTGGAAGACAGGATGACTCAAAACAGTGTCAGAGTCACAAGAGATTGGGTGAATTTTCCTTTCTTTGTCTTCTTTCATTGTTAGCTTTCTTCTGCCTACCTCCTCCACCTTCTCAGTCTTTTCTTCTTCCTCCTCCATCTCTTCTTCATATGCCAAATGAAAAAAGAAATTGAATCTTTGTTGTGGAGGTCACGACATCAGGCAATGACTTCTGAGAATATGCAAGATATTTAAAAACCCTAACAGAAGACTCCCAGGCCTCCGTGTCTAAACAGTAGCTGGGAGCTTTCAGCCAAGAGTTAAATTGGTAGGAGATGCACACCGAGGGGGCTCACATGATGGTTGAGGGTTTAATCTCCTAAGATAATCACACTTTTGCAGTGCTCAATTGTACAACAAGTCTCCTTAATGATATTTTCAAATTGCCCCATCAAGCCTGGATGAAATACTGCCACGGAGGGCTGTTAACTACACCCTATTACTTCAAGCCAGGAAGCTTTGTTATCATACAATTAAGACGAGAATTAAAGCATAAAGTTTGGCAATTTGCTCTGAGGTTTTCTAACTTTGAATCCCAGCCCCTCACCAGCAAATCCTATTCATTTAGCTTTGAGTAAATCCAGCAGTTTGGAGAAAGGTGCTCTGTAGTCCATTTGTGGGTTCTTTTCTTTGTCCTTTGCCCAATGTTCCGAATGGGGGCTCTTATGGTGGATGGGGGCAGCCAGCACTCTGAGGGCTACAGAGGCTACAGGGATGTGAGCCAGAGCCTACTTAGAGGCAGACGGTCCTTCTGAGAATCTGTGTGCTGGTCAGTGACTGCACAGTGCTGTGCTCACAACAACCTGGCCTGACCACAAGGCTGTGTTCCTCACCTGCCAACTGCAGACCTAGGTGAAGCCACAGAATACAGTTAGGGACCCTGCCAGTGAGTGTGGATGGTGGGAATGTCAAGGCAAGCTCATTTGTTCTTTTACTCTGAAGATGAGTAGACAATATAAAGAAACGATTCTCTCTAATCTCTGTTATGTTTCCTAGTTCTGTGCCTGAGAAAACAAAAGAGAGAAGATTCATTTTAACTTATGGTCCAAGCAATGCCAACCCAAGTGGCAGGGAGGGCATGGGGGATCAGAGTCATTCACACCACTGCAGCCAAGAAGCAAGAAAACGAAACAAGCAAACAAACAAACAAACAAACAAATAAACAGAGCAAGGAAAGAGGCCAGAGCAAGATAAGCTTCCGACCTCCAAGGATGTTCTTCCAATTACATGACCTTCTTCCCATCCCACCTCTGAGTATCATTACGGCAGGGTGAAGCCATGAAGAGACTAATGACCCATCAGTTCTGTCAGTAGCTGACACCCTATTGGTTATTTCTTACTCCGACCAAACTGACATCAGATTGAGTTAGTGCAATCTGTGTGGATGGGTGGATGAAAATTAGACCCAAGATCCTTCTTGTAGTGAAGGGACCCTTGAGTGTGTCTTCAGACATAATTTTTTCCATTGGAGAGGAGATGGTGAAGTGTTGAGTAGATGGCCAGAAGGTCAAGATTTGAGAGTGTTTAATACCTCAATTAAGGGACTACCTGGGGCTTGCCAACAATCCCTGTGTCAGGCTGCCTCCATTACTTCTCTGCTCACCTCCAGAATGTTTAGGTATGCTAAGTAGCCGAATGTGGCAGTGAGTCACTCTAGAAAATCCATTTCATCTGATGGTCTCCTTTTCAAACCTATACTTTGGACCACGGGGAGGCAGAAAAACAGATCTTCTTCTGGTGATGTTACTGTTCAGAATACATATTTTCAATGAAAATTTATTTCCATTCTGTGCATTTTAGCTCCAAGTTCTCAACTCTGCTTTTTGTCAAATTTTATCTATTATCCCTAGTGTTTTAAACTCCCACGAAGAATGTGTTTGTTTGGGAGAATAAGCAGTGGAGAGGGGCCAGTTTTGACTCATCGCCTACCATTTGGAAGGCAGGGCACTCCTTGACCAGTCTGGTCTGAGTAGGTTCTGTATTCCTGGAGTTTTAAAACAACAAGCAGAATAACAATAGCTGTGGCTTAGATCCCACCAAGGGAGTCTGTGGGGAGGAGTCCTCACAGGTTCTTTCCACTGAGGACTTGGTGTGATTGATCTTGTGGTTTCTATCTTTGGTTGGTGGTTTCTGCTCCTTAGCTGTCGAGGTAATTAGCCCAGGAGACAGAAGCATTGCAGACAGCTGATGTAAATCTACTTTTTTTTTCCTTGCTGGTGACTTCCTGGCTCTCCTGCCCACCCCTTCTAGTGTCCCCATGTCCTGTGTTGTGCTGGATGATCTGCTGGTGGCAGATGGCCTGAAATAACTTCAGAGTAGACAGAACAAGATTGTACTCTCAGAGTTGAAGATTTATGCATGAAAAATGTCTATATCCCAAAACATATTTTATGAGCTAAAAATGGAAGACAGTGTCCCTGTGCCTCAGGTGGCAAGCAGGCCATCTGTCTGTGAGATTTACCTCCTCTTGTCCATCCCTGATAGCCATCCAGCCTCAGCTGTCATGAGGGATCACTCCAGGAGTTCAGTATGGCCACAGCACAGACACAGGGACAACTGTCTTCATAATTACTGTAGAAATCCCAGTCTAAGAGATGATGAAGACATGACAGAGAAAAAAAATACAGGAAAAAATAGTCTACACACATAGGAAGTTCAACTACAATACCATCTTATATCTCAGCCATCTTGGCAGCTGTGGGGTACCATGTAAAGTGCCTCTTCAGAGCGGCTCTATTGGCTAATCCTAGAGCTCATTGGTGAGGAAAGATCCGGCTTTCAGGTTTGGCCTCTCACACCCTGATACATGCTGCCCTTCACTGCTCTCCTCAAACCATGTTGCATTAGCCTCTTTGATGTTCCTCGAGTCTTATTTAGTTGTGTTACACCAACAAGGATTGATTCATGCTTCCATTGATTTAGGCTTCCATTGTGTTGACCGTAAAATATAACTCATTTTGCTAAATTGGCCAAACCACACACATGTGTGTAATGGAGAAAGCAAGAGGGTAGGGAAGGTGTCATTCACGGTGACCTCTGGTTTTCAAAGGCCCCCCTTTACCTTGCTGAGTACCTGTCACCTACGCTGGCATCTCTGCTCTAAGGGCTTCTGCAGAGTGGTCCACCCTTGCTTGGAGTTCATCTATATCATGTCCATTTGTTCTCAGACACCAGCCTTCCAAACACACAACAATACTATTTGCCAAGCAAAATTCCTCTATTTTCCAACACAATGGACCATTTTGAAGTGTTGCTAATGGGGTCATGGTCTACACCACAAAAGAATGCAAACCCATTCTTGACCACATGTTGCTAAAGATGGCTCATTAAATATGGGTTGTTGATAACTGCTACTGCTTCTTCTCTTTCTCCTCATGCTCCTCTTCCTCACCCTCCTTTCTTCTCTTCTGCGTCCCTTCCCATCCCCTTCCTCCCTCTCTTATTCCTCCTCATCCTCCTGTTTTCAGGGAAGTCCATATGCTTGGCATGCTTTCTTACCTACTGGTCCAAACAGCTTCCAGAGGAAGCTTTTGTATTTTTGCCTTGGTTACTTTGTTTAATGCCACCTCTGCACTCTAGTAAGACTATGTAGATTTGGTAAAGTCCTGAGCTTGGATGAAACCAATTCAGTGTCTTTTGGGGAAATACAATTTTATTGCCCTTTCTGTGTTGCTGTGATAAAATGGTGGTAAAAACCAACGTGGGCATGACAGGAGATATTTCATCTTACAAGTTATAGTCCAGCACTGAAGGAACTGAAGGCACAAGCTTGAAGCAGAAACCATGCAAGAATACTGCTGGTTAGCCTGTTTCCTCTGCCTTGTTCATCTACCATTCTCATAGAATCCAGGCCCACCTTCCTTGGGTTAGCATTGCCCACAGTGGGATAAGCCCTTCTATATTAATTAGCAATTAAGAAAATGCCCCACAGGCCAATCTGATTGAAGTAATTCCCAAACTGAGTTTCTCTCTTCATAGATGTATCTAGATTCATGTCAAGTTGTCAAAAGCTAACCAGCATACCTTCCCACGTATCTAAGCAAACCTTTGTTTCAGCATTTCTTAGGGAGTTTATAACCTAGGTGGTGAAAGTATAAATACACTGAAGCCAAATAAGTGTTAGATTCACATGAGATGTCACACGTGATAGATAGTTACGACCTAAGGGCATAATGGTGGTAGCCTGTTGAGATGGCCCAGTATCCTCCATGAAAACTTGAGAACTTGAATTCAATTCAAAGCCAACACTATGAAATCCAGGAGTGGTGGTACAAGCTTTGTAGAGGTAGAGAAAGACCAAACCCTGAAAATTCCTGGTCATCCAGGCTAGGCTATTCCACAAGCTACACACACACACACACACACACACACACACACACACACACACACACACGTACTCATGCATATGCAAATGCACACCCAGTGAATTTTCTGTGATTTTTTTTTTTCCATAGTCACTGGCCTAGCTTTGATGGGTTATACTTAGTTGCCCAAGTCAACTTGTGCCCAGCACCTCCCCAGCTTACTCTACCTCATGCATCCTTCAAAACACTCTGTGGTGACACTGACCTCTGAAACTGAAGCATGACAGCCAGTTTGTCTGGATTGCCAGACAGTATGGAGATTACCTGAAAAGGCCAGGGGGAGCTAGAAAGTTTGACTTGGATGTTTGTCTAGGTTTCTGAAGGGAATCAGACTTTGACAGTAGGCTCTCAGACCTCAGACTATAGAAGAACAGTGAGGGTAACATGAGAAGAAGCTAGAAAAGATAAGTCACCCACTTGAGTGCTTTGCAGAGATGATGGTCGGAATGGTAGGATCACTGCCTACCTAGGAGTCATTTTCCATGCTGTAGGGGATGACGGAGATCCTTGGAGAACAGGCACAAGGAGACATAGAGCAAAGACCTGGATCTTGTGAGGAGAACCGAGCGAGCCATTGCGAAGGAGGAATGGAAGGGCATCTGCAGGTCTTAATGGCTTAAGCTCATTGTTCAAAAGGATGGCAAATGCATGGAAATTGGCAGTGGTTTGGATCAAATGGTATAAAAATCGATACTTTTCATTAACAAAGTGCTTTGGAATTTGATTTGATCTTATTTGCAGGCAGTATCACTTTAAAGGAGATATTTATGCTCCTGAGTTCAGGCACAAAACCTAGCATTAATCAAAAAATATTAGCTCATTATAATTTGTCTTTGCTTGAGCTGGTGGTACCATTTGGAGAGATATCTCTATAAAAAAATCTATATTATTGAGAGAATGGGGGTTTGTAGGGTGAAATAAAAAAAGTTCATTTGACGATGAAGTGGGTGGTCGATTCCCTTACCATTCTGAGAGCAAACACGGGCATCATTATGAATCACTCCAGCTGATGAGTCTAATTCCTTTCAGGAGCATTGCGGCAGACGCTCACATTTCAGTTCTCCACGGACAGATCAGTCTTTGTCACCCCTTCATACATATTCTAGCGTCTAGATGGGAGATGCAGCATGCTGCACTGGCCCGAGGGAGCAGAACCCTCCGAGTAAACTAGCAGAGCAGAGCACTTGGCCACCAAAATAAAGTGCTTCCTAAGCACTGGTTACCCACGACCCTGTTATGTCAAAGCCAGACACGTGGATGATCCTGGCTTTGCGGAGGACTGTACCCTGCAGAAGTAGAGGTTTTAGTGTGGGTCTGGTGACATAAGCAGTGTAAAATGGAACTGATGGCAGTGACAATATCAGAAGCTTTTCCATTGTAAGAAAAGCTTTGTTGTTGAGTGTGGTTGTGTTTTAGCCTTGGAGGAAACCACAGTATCCACATGAACACACATATATACATGCACATACGTCATGCATGTGCACACGTGCATACACACACACACACACACACACACACACACACACACACTCCATGGGTCACAGCCACACATTTAGATGCTACAATCCTAAGTTCAGCTTGTGAAATTTTGGGGTGAAAGGTGGTCACAACTACCTTAGAAAAATCTTTTCCCTTATACAGTTACCAAACCCAGGCACTACTGTGGATACCAACAAGTGCTTGCTGACAGGAGCCTGATATAGCTGTCTCCTGAGAGGCTCTGCCAGTGCCTGACAAATACAGAAGTGGTTGCTCACAGCCATCCATTGGACTGAGCACAGGGTCCCCAATGAAGGAGCTAGAGAAAGCACCTAAGGAGCTGAAGGGTCTGCAACCCTATAGGAGGAACAACAATATGAACCAACCAGTACCTCCAGAGCTCCCAGAGACTAAACCACCATCCAATAATACACATGATGGGATCCATGGCTCCAGCCACATATGTAGCAGAGGATGGCCTTGTGGGACATCAATGAGAGGAGAGGCCATTGGTCTTATGAAGGTTTGATGCCCCAGTATAGGGGAATGCCAGGACAGGGAAGCGGGAGTGGGTTGGTTAGTGGGGGGTGGGATAGGATAGGGGGTTTTCAGAGGGGAAACCAGGAAAGGGGATAATATTCAAAATAAAATATCTAATAAAAATTTTTTAAAAATCTATAATTTTTTTTCTGTGAAAAAAAAATTTTTTTTTTTTGGTTTTTCGAGACAGGGTTTCTCTGTATAGCCCTGGCTGTCCTGGAGCTCACTTTGTAGACCAGGCTGGCCTCAAACTCAGAAATCCACCCGCCTCTGCCTCCTGAGTGCTGGGATTTCACTGGTCTACAAAGTGAAAATTTTATATAAGTGGAATAGTTTATTTCTGTTGCCTAGATCCTTGAAAAATTCAGGAGGCTTTAGCCATTGTGAACTCGTGCGCACGGTTTAAATTGATAACTCAGCCAAAGACTTTTGATAATGTGTCCATACTTCTGAAGGTAGCCATGACAGCCTATCACACATCAAGTAGCTTGGACAGTAGAACTTATGTTTCTGAGGCTGTAGTCTGAGATCAAGTCATTGGCTGTTTTTTTCCTGAGGCTATGAAGGTAATGTACATCACTATCCCCACTCAACTCCACCTGATTGTGGGTTGGTGGCACTGCTCTTCTTGACAGTCCCTGTTTCACAGACATTTCAGCCTCCATTCCCACCTGACATTCTCCTTATGCACATACATGTGTCTGAATTTGTAGATGACAGTTCTGGGTCAGGGACCTGAATTATTCCAGTGTAACCACATTTAACTAAATGTCTAAGTAAGATCACATCCCAAAGAAGTGGCATTTAAGGCATCAGTGTATAAAATTGGAATAAATATGGTTTTCTTATCACTCTGCTGACATTCTTCCAATGCACTCTTCTTAAGTGTAGCATACATTTAGCTTATCACAGACCCCAAGTGTCTTGAGAGCTGGCTGTGCAATACAGTATATTCTGCAATAATGGACAGATTGTATTTCATCTTTAGATTAGTCTCATCCTGGGACCGAACTGTACATCTGCCTTTACATGGTAGACTGTCTTCCAGGAGAATGTATCTTCCACCGTGTGATCTAGCGGAAGCGTCTGCACTAAAAAGTCTTGTGGGAGAGTACTAAAGCCTTAGACTACAGCCCTGCACAGGCAAAGCTGGATATCAATACACATTGGCATTTTGTGATCAGGGCATTCTGACTCCTTAGTTGTATTTCCCATAACCCCATGTGAGTCAGAGAACATCTTGGTTACATAAAGGCTTGTCATCAATAATGGGTTGCTATTTAAGCTATAGTGTCCTGGAGTAGATTGTTAGACAGTAATTGAAACATTGAAGCAAAAATTGGTATCAGAAGTGGGATAATTCCTAAGAGAAACATTAACAGATAGTATTGGTCTGAGAGAACAGGAGCCTGGAAATTAGCAAGAAGACTACCAATGACTATGAAGACCCTGTGATTGAAACCTGGAAAATTGAAACATGTCTCTGCAACTAAGGAACATTTGACAAAACTGGTATCTGCAGATTATAGAAGACAGCTATAATCTTGGGTGCACAGACAAATGCACCCATGGTTTAGAAAATTCCCAGGAAGAATTGATGTGCTGCTAGCCTTTGGGTTTTGAATGATAAAATATAAAGATAAAAATAAGATAGATATTAGAAAAACTTTGATTTCTGAGCATAATTTAAAGATGACATCCCAATTAGTACCTTGCAGGAATGAAAAATCCTTTTGTTTCTCATTTCTCCTCTAGCTCATTGATAAAGGTTCTGGCAGAAGAGGTCACTTAGGTAAAGATGAGAACCAGGAGGAACCATGAATGCACAGTTTAGGAGGGAAGGATCCAATCAAGAGAGTGCACACAAAAAGCCTCCATAAAGAACCCAGGAAGATTGCAGAGGTCACAAAATACACAACATTTCTAAGTTTCTTTAAAAAGAACTTATTTTATTGATTTATTTTTATGTGTTGGATGTTTGCCTGCAAGAATGTCTCCACAACACATGTGTACAGGACCTGCAGAGACCAGAAGAAGACATCAGATCCCCTAGAGCTGGACTTACAGATGGTTGTGAGCCATCATTTAGTGCCAGGCATTAAACTCTTATTTTCTAGAGGAAAAGCCCGTGGCTAGATCAATAAACCACCTCTTCAGGATCCAAAGATTCTTATTGGCATTTCTCCTAATGTTCTCTCTCAGTCAACATGCAGGGAAGTTAGTTTCAAAGAGTGTGTGGGCTCAGATTTCGTAATGTGGACTAGATTTATAATTTTGTAACTGAACTCTTAGTGTTATTTAAGACACACTGTTTGGATGTGATCTGGCCCTCTGTCCAAGCATATGTCATTTTGGAGCTTTACAGAAGGCTTCCTATGCCACCTTCCTAGATATTTCCCCATATCAGGGACACCAGCTTGGCTGAGGGAAGTCTCATTCTTGCTGCTTCTCCCTTAATATGACAGATACATGAGTGAAGACACCCAACCATGTACATTGGATGACATCTTGAAGATCAAAATGAATGTCCTGTCCAGCTCTCTCTGGATTTCTGATGCACAGTACTGTAAACAACCAAGCTGAGTGTAGTTCCTCACACCACACTAGGCAGACAAGTCAGCCACCCAGAGGTGGTAACATGTAGAGGGACTTTTCCCTGCCTCATACACACCCCTGCAGATGGAGCCCCCATTTTATGGACGTGATCAAAGTGCGTCTGTATCATGTACATAACTGAAAAGTCTGGGTTGTGGTTGGAGGTGGAACTAGACCATGGTGGTTCAGTGCTTGCCTTGTATTGGTGAGTGCTCGGTTCAGTACCTAGCTCCTAAAAACAAATATGAGAGAGATGGGGAGAGAGAGAGAGAGAGAGAGAGAGAGAGAGAGAGAGAGAGAGAGAGAAAAAAGAATAAAGAAAACACACAACTAAGTTTGAATTGTGTGACATACACATTACTGCACCAATAATCAAAATATTATGGATTTCTTCTTATTTTGAACATGTATTCTAACCGAAACTGCTCATCAGTTTGTTCCGATCATACCTGATAACAACCTAACAATGGATGGTGAACCAGCACCACGGCTAGGACCCTGGACATGGAGAGCAGAAGGGATGGTTAAGGTGGTGGGGAGGAGCCAAGGAGCCCTTTGATGCTAGGCAGCGTCTTTCTCTCATTCCTGTGTCACCAGCGCGCTTTCATCCGTGGAACACAGAGGCCTCTTTACTGTGCGCTGTGCTGTGGATGAAAGTTTCCAAAAGAACTCTGATGTGCAAAGAGTGGAGAAAGGGGAACAATTTACATAAAGACAATTTACAAATCCCCAAACTCTTTGAAATTTCACCCAGTTTTCCCTCCTTATGAATCCATGAGCCTCCATCGAGGACCTGTCCGAGACATAAAGTGCTTATGTGGATGTTTTCGTGGCTCTTAGCTTTCCCTCTGTTTTGCAGTTTGTAGCTTTCCCTCTGTTTTCCTGTCCTCTGCTTTTCACTTAGGGAGCCGAGAGCTATACCTAAGTTATTACTAAAATTGATTTTGAGTTCACCTACAGCTGCAGCCACCACTGCTCTGAGCCAGCTAAAACATACACTTATCAAGATGTCTGAATTGAATAAAAGGCCAAACAAAAAGCTGCGATGACCTAGCTTGCCTATTTGCATCTTAAGGAAGAGACTCACTTTCTGGTCCCTAGTGTCCTTCTCTTCCTCTCTCCTGGGTCTAAGGGCCACGTGCCAGCCAACGGAGCGGCCTCTTGAGTAATAGATGCCTGTGAGGTTGTCTGCGCAGGCAGAAGCACAAGGGCGAGACAACGGGCATACTGCTGGAATTTCTGTAGATAATTACATTACACGGGCTTGTAAAATGTCAGGCATGAAATAATAAACAGAACTCTGGACTTGGCTGCTCTTTCTGATCCAGTAGAGCCATCTACGGAGCACTCTGCCTCTCAGCTTTCTGTCAGGGGGACGGCCTTTCGTCAGCAGCTCCTTCCTTCACAAAATACTGCGCAGGCTAGCAGTTTCCACCCTCTCTACAGTATTAATTAAATTACATAAAACTGGCAGTGCTTAAATTCTGGCATCTGTATTGTCTCACTTAATTACACCCCTGGACTCTTTTCAAAAATGCTTTCATTTGCTACAGGGACATCTATTGGTGGATGGGGAGAATCCGATTCTAGGGATCAATCAATCCATCCTAGTACTTGACCCGCCCACCCCAGCTGAGTGCTTCGGCAGGTCCTCTGTCCTGGACCACGTCTGTCCAGTTCTGAAGGGCTGCAGCTGGATGGCACTGATGGAAATTAATTTTGAATTAGGAAGCTTTTAGTATTGGGCCTCAACAATAAACTACATGTTTTCCTATTCTAACAACGTCTTTCAAAGCCATACAAGAATATTATACAGCGACTGCATTTCTGTCTTTGACACCAGCCAACAGCAGCCTTACTGTGGGCACTTTGCCTCCAAACTGGGGGCTTACACCCGTGTCCTTAGAGGCCAACCCTGCCTTCTGTGAGCTGGCAGAATTCAGGTCCGGGTTAGGCTGGCTCATAGTACAGTTCATTCAAAAGGCAGACAAGCAGTTTCCCAATGTGAGCACGTAAGGGTGTAAAAGAAAGACCCTCCTCCCAATATTTATTTTTGTAGTTCTTTTACAAAATCATGTCTTTGCTTATTCTTTGAGAAGTTCATATATTTTGTTCATATCCATCTCCCTCCCCTGACTTCTCCCATTTTCGTCATAAACCTACCCACCTTACATCACGTTCTCTCTATCACTCTTCCAAAACAAGAAGACACTGCCCGGCAGTTTTTGTTGGCTAAGTATTCCTGAGAATGGCATGCTGTGGAGTGTGGTTTGATACACTTAATATCACCTCAATGGAAAAAAAATTCTCTCATACCAGCAGCAAGAGGCCAGAGTCTCCTTCCCTAGGGGTAGTGCTTCATGCCTACCTTGTATCCACCATGCTCAGAGTCTGTCTGGTTTGAGCTTGCACAGGTCTTATCCATGGTGTGTGAGTTTACATGTGTGCACCTTCTATGTTGTGTCAGGAAAATGTTCTTTCCTTGGTGTCATCCACTACTTCTGAGTGGTAACCTTTCCACCACTTCTGAATACACTCAGGAGCTTGGGGGGAGTGACAAAGACATTCCATTCAGGGCTGATCATCCCAAGACCTTTTATTTGTCTGTATGTTGACCAGTTGTGGGTCTCTGTGTTCATTGCCATCTACGTCAAGAAGCAGCTTCTCTGATGAGTGTTGGGTGATACTTTGCTCTATGGGTATAACAGTGTGTCATCAGGGTCTTTTCATTGATGTCTCCATTTAGCAGAATGATAGTGGGTAGCTTTTCCACCAGAGTCCACGAGCTGTCTAGCCACAGGCTCTTGGACTCATTGACTGTGTAATGTATGGACCCCAGTTAATGGAGCTGTCCTTATAAGTGTTTTGTTTTTTGTTTATTGTTTTTTTTAAACTACTCTTATAACATATCTTGAAAGAAGGCAAGGTATTGTAATTTTCAAGGTCCATAGCTGAGTAAGAGTAATACTTCTCTCCTCCAGTAGTATGTATAGCACTTGCAACACTATGAACTCTAGCCAGAAGTAGGAGTGGCAATGATGTCATTACCAAAGATATGGATGTCTTGAGCTGCAATCCCATTTGCCCCAGCGATCCCTAGTTTTCATGAGGCCACTGGATGTTACTTTCGTGTTGTGTGTAGCTACATAGATAAAGTGTGTGGTGGTATTTTCTCTCATCTGTCTTTAAAACTTACTTAACCTAAGGTATCAGTCTTCTTGCTACTAGAAGGATCTCTAATAATTTAAGTATATATGAAGCACCGTGTTCCTGCTGAAACGAATCCATAGCGTTTGTATTCGAAACACATCAAGGTTGATTTGATATCCTTTAATGAATTATTTTGGGATAATTCTCCCTAAACTGAAGGGAAATGGTGAGTGAAATAATACTTAATTTCTTCCTAGAAAGCCCTGGTACTGTAGCTTCATTTCTGTTTCTATAATAATAATAGTAATAATAATAAATCCCTGACAAGAAACTTTGGGAAGAAACGGTTAATTTCAGCTCACAGTTCCTGATTCCAGTTTATCATTATGGTGGAATCAGTGACAGAAGCTTCAAAGAGCCAATCATATCATACCCATAGTCATGAGCACAGAGAAACAGGTACGTGTGTGTGCTCATTTTTTTTCTTCTGCTCCACTCAGGCTCTCCACTACTGAAAAGTTCATAACCCACTAACCTGGAGTGAAGCTACCCACAGTGGACTGTATTGTCCCACATACTTAGCTTAGTTAGGACAATTCCCACAGACATGGCCATAGCCCAACCCAATGTAGACAATCTCTTATTGAGACCCTCTTCTCAGATGATTCTAGGGTATGTCAACTTGACAAATAAAGCAAACCAGAATGCTTTGCTTTTAGCTTCTTTTGGTAATCAATGATTTTTATAACCAAACGGCATATTTGAATTGATGACTACATACCCAAGCTTTGACAAAATCCTGGGATTGTGTTGCTTTAACAACAGACTTCAGCTTTGTCTAAATAGAAAAACAAAGCAGATTTTTCAGTCTAAAAATGCCTACAACCAAACCATTATGTCAAGGTATACTGCCAAAGGTCTTGGGTTCATTTTTTTGTATTATAGAACCATTTCAGCATTTATTTAAAATCTGCAACATTTTAAAGTTTACAATATTCTACTAGCACTTAACTATAGGGAGGTTTGTAGTTCCAACCCAAATCAGTAGGTGAAAGATCCCTGATGTTAATTTATGTACACTAGCTTTTTACAGAGTTACTGGGAACCTTGATAGCTGAGTATTTTTTTTTAAGTTACTGTCATCACTTAATACACCAAATAATTGCCATATAAAAATGCAATTCCAATACAGTAAAAGCTAACACATATTTCCTCACTTTTTTTTTTAAAGGCAATAAGAAATAGCACACTGGAGACACACAGACAGATTTCACAGACAATTCAACTTTGGGGTACATTCTGAGCTTCTAATTGTGTAGTGCCTCATCTTGTAGGTTAGTATGATTAGGTTGAAGCATTTACATTTATATTTCTTATCTGGGAGAGATAATTAGATATTTTTCACTGTGAAATAATTTACATTAATGGACCATAACTCTCAATATGTGGTTTTAAATTGCACATTTAAATAATATAATACCTGTCTCCCTTAATTTGACTGTAATTGTCTTCTTGCAGTCATTTTCCCTTCTTAAAAAAAAAAAAAGAAAAAAACCAAACCAAACCAAACCAAACCAAAACAAAACCACAACCAGCTAAAACAACATACTAAATGCCTTCAGCTTATCACTTGGAAATTTTAGATGAGGTGATGTCGTTGCCATCTTGTTTGGAATTTTTCAGATTCTCAAGCTGTAAGATGAGAGTGACTTAAAAATGAACATAACAGGGCCCTGGCTCCAGTTAGAGATGAGAGGGTTACCTCAAGTATGCAGAGATGGAGAGTCCAGGGAGCTCAGGGAGTATACGGCATGTGAAACACCTGCTTGGCCTTAGCCATGGGAGCAGTGTGTGTGTGTGTGTGGGGGGGGTGTTGTTGGGCTTTGTTTTTAGTTCTTTCTCCCTATGAACCAAAATTTGTTTTGTAATTTTGCTGTTGTTGGTGGTGGTCATTAGAAGAGAACGTTAACTTACTGAATTCTATACTACAGCCTGTTCTTAGGCTAGGATGGTCAATGATCCTTCCTTTGGTAATTATCAGTTTTAGTACTTTGTGTGTGTAGATTACTTTGTCTATTCCCTTAGGGACTTCACAGGCTGTGATTTATGGACTGTGTTAGCTCCACATGATAGAAGGAAAGCTCTAGAAGAACACATCTTACAAGGCAATGTATCTGCATGGACAGCACCTGTAGATCCATTTAGTTCTGATAGATTGTTACCAACAGGAGTTTCACAATTTAAAATGTGGTTGCATGGGACAAGAGCTTCTGAAGCACACAAGAGGCATACAGGAGATATCATCTATGAAAATGTCTGACTGATTTTCCATAATTGAGGTCTATGCTTGTAGCTTAGTTATAGATGGGGGACACCTGTCTAGCATGTACAAGGCCCTGAGTACTTTCTTCACCACCACAGAAAAAGGGGGGGGGAGAGGGAATGTCCCTGTACACAGCTGATATTGGTTAAATAGAGAGTATTATTTAACATATTAATTTTATGCTTTTCATAACAGTTTAGAGCTATTGAGAGATTCCAATTTCTAATGAATTGGCAGCAAAACGTACATTCAGGCAAAAATCTTCAGGGGTTATGAAACAGTAAGTTATAATTTATAATTGGCAAACAAAAGTGACCTTCTTTGTGTTGCTTGGTTTCTCAGAAATTCAATGTCTTGTTAAGAAACATGTGTTTCTGGTGGCATTGAAGACATAATATACCATTGCGCATATAAAATATTTTGGAAAGTGTAAACATCTATTAACACCCAAATGCACTGATGATAATAATAAATGATCCCACTACAGGGATGATGCTGGAGAGATGCTTAGGATGAAGGGGAGATACTCTTCATGCATCTTCCCTTCTCCCAGAGCTATGCCCTTGGTAGCTTATTAGCTATATTCTGCCCCCTTCTCCCGCCCCACCACATAACACAAACATCCCCAAGCCACTATCTTCCTGTTACTAATTAGTTGCATCTGGAATAAAGTATCTGCCAATGGAGAGCTGATTCCATGGCTCTCTTAATTATGAGGTTTTTTAAAAATTAGACTGAAGTATGAAATTTGAGACCATGGTATGTTATTCATATTTTTGATGCGCTAATGTGAAACACTTAAAACAGGAGACCACTTCTTTTTGTATTCTTAAAAACAAGCAAACAAAACCCAAACAACAACAACAACCACCACCCCAGAGCGTATAAGTAAAACAGCCAAACTGAATGATATCACTGTGTCCCAAGAGTTCTTCCCCTCAAAATGTATAGACTGAAACCTAGTCACTGGGTGTGGCCTTCGGAATAACTATTGACTTCCTCAACAACCTTCACAAAGTTTAATTTCTCCCTTTTACCTTTGTGTTTGTACTGGGCTGTTACCTACATTCAAGACAACACCCCTCTTCACAAACACACACACTAAACACAATCTATTGACATCTTCATCTTGGACTTCCAAGTGAGAAATAATATTTTTGATGTTTATGGTAATTTGCTTTTGCTACTGTATGGTCCCGGATGGGGACTTTCAGTTTGATTAATTTTTAAGCTCTTAAAATCATTCGCAAAGATTCAATCTCCCACCATCTTCTCGGTCTGTATTGAAAGTTTTCTTTTGCAATATGAATAGACAGTTACCTTCAAAGGGATCTCTCTCTCCTTCTTTTCCTCCCTCACCCCTGCTCATCCCGTGTGTGTGTGTGTGTGTGTGTGTGTGTGTGTGTGTGTGTGTGCATGTGTATGTTCATATTCATGTGTAATCAGCACTCTAGTTTGAGCTAGAATATAACAAACAGGATTATTCATTGCGACATTGATTTTTTTTCTTGAAGGAAATGAATAGCTCCCTTAAAAGCATCTTTATCTGCCCCTGAGGTCAGTGGAGAGCATATAAAGTGTATGCTTCAGAACAAACACATATTACTCCCTCCTACTATTTAAAAAATAAATAAAAAAGAAAGACAAAGAAATCCTCAAATCAGCGCATTCTCCACCAGATACTTTGATTAAATAACCAGCCACAACCAACTGGACAAGACCAACCAGCACCAGTGTCCGGAACCCAGGTAAGGAGGCTGGTTTCTACCCGGATAGCCAGCTTATGGCACCACAGCCTCCATCTCCCAACCGGAAGCAGCCCGCCCGTGCCGCCGACCTCCGGATTCTTGGCAGTTGAGGGCCTTTCCATTCCGGTTGACTTCTGTTCCTGTGCTGCTCCCGCTCCCTGCTCAGCCTTTGCAGATATGAACCCCAGCGACCCCAGCTACTCCTTGGCTTCACTCTACGTGGGGGACCTGCATCCCGACGTGACCGAGGCGATGCTTTATGAGAAGTTCAGCCCGGCAGGCCCCATCCTCTCCATCCGGGTGTACAGGGACAGGACCACCCGCCGCTCGCTGGGCTACGCGTCCGTCAACTTCCAGCAGCTGGAGGACGCCGAGCGGGCCTTGGACACCATGAATTTCGATGTGATAAAGGGCAAGCCGGTTCGCATCATGTGGTCTCAGCGGGACCCATCGCTGCGCAAGAGCGGAGTAGGCAACATATTCGTGAAAAATCTGGACAGATCCATTGACAGTAAAACACTGTATGATACGTTTTCCGCCTTCGGTAACATCCTTTCCTGTAAGGTGGTGTGCGATGAGAATGGCTCCAAGGGTTACGGCTTTGTACACTTCGAGACACAGGAAGAAGCCGAACGAGCAATTGAGAAAATGAACGGGATGTTCCTAAATGACCGCAAAGTGTTCGTTGGTCGCTTTAAGTCTCGTAGAGACAGGCAGGCTGAACTTGGAGCCAGGGCCAAGGAGTTCACCAATGTTTACATCAAGAATTTGGGAGAAGACATGGATGATGAGAGACTCCAGGATCTATTTGGCAGATTTGGGCCTGCCTTAAGTGTCAAAGTCATGACTGATGAAAGTGGAAAATCCAAAGGATTCGGATTCGTAAGCTTTGAAAGGCACGAAGATGCCCGAAAGGCAGTGGATGAGATGAACGGAAAAGACCTCAATGGAAAACAAATTTATGTAGGTCGTGCTCAGAAAAAGGTGGAACGACAGACTGAACTGAAGCACAAATTCGGGCGGATGAAGCAAGATAAGCACAAAATCGAACAGGTACCACAAGATAGAAGCGTCAGATGCCAAGGTGTTAACCTTTATGTGAAAAACCTTGATGATAGTATTGATGATGAGCGGCTCCGGAAGGAGTTTTCCCCGTTTGGTACAATTACTAGTGCAAAGGTAACGATGGAGGGTGGGCGCAGCAAAGGGTTTGGGTTTGTATGTTTTTCCTCTCCAGAAGAAGCCACCAAGGCCGTTTCAGAAATGAATGGTAGAATAGTGGCCACCAAACCACTCTATGTAGCTTTAGCTCAACGCAAAGAGGAGCGCCAGGCTCACCTCAGTAACCAGTACATGCAAAGAATGGCAAGCACCAGTGCTAGGCCTAACCCCGTCGTCAGCCCTTTCCAGCCAGCTCAGGGTCCTTCAGGTTACTGCATGACAGCTACACCACCAACTCAGAGCCGTAGGAAATACTGTGCTTCTAATCAAACTACTCAGCAAGGACCAAGTGCCCGTGGGAGTGCTCAGGGTACCAGAGCTCATCCATTCCAAAACATGTCTGGTACCATCCACCCATCAAATACTATGCCATCATTTAGTACTTCAGGACCCGCTACCTCACAGGCAATACGACATCGTACTGCCAACACATCCACACAGATGTTGGGCCCACATCCTGCAGCTGCTCCTGCTGCTCGCACAATTACACAGTTTAAATATACTGCTGGCGTCCGAAATCCCCCTCAGCATCTTAATACACAGTCACAGGTCAGCATGCAGCGGTCTGCTGTTCCTGTCCAAGGTAAAGAATCTTTGACTGCCTCCATGTTGGCATCTGCTCCTCCTCAAGCTCAAAAGCAAATGTTAGGGGAATGGCTATTCTCTCTTATTCAGGCCATGCACCCTGCCCTTGCTGGTAAAATCACTGGTATGCTGCTGGAAATTGATAATTTAGAGCTACGCCACATGCTTGAGTCTCCAGAGTGTCTCCACACCAAAGTTGATGAAGCCATAGCTGTACTGCAAGCTCACCAAGCTAAAGAGACTTCACAGAAAGCAGTCAGCAGTGTTGCTGGTGCCCCAAATGCTTAAAGATGAGCAGGTGAAAGCATAAAAACTCCTGCTTCACTGAAGAAAAATATCTAGACATTGAAAACCAATGTAACAAAAAGAAAACTAGAAACTAAATGAAAAGGAAAGGAACTTATAATCTGTGCCAAGTCAGAGTCAGGTCTAGTGAGCAATGCAAACTCTAGGTCACTTGGTTTAAGACAGCAGATAACAGAAATAGTGACATTTAAGAACAAATTAATGTTATTGACTTTGGGGAAATGATTTTCTTTTTAAGAAAGTGCAAAAATTTAAAGCATCTCTTACTTCAGTTGTAATTCAAATAGCTCAAGATGTCAATTCTAAGTAACAGAACTTGTACTTGAGCAAGGCCCATGATTTGGATCATAGTATCCTTGCTTTACTAAAGCTTCCTTAAAGAGTAAAAGTGAAAAAATAAAGGCATCACTGTTGGCTAATAATACCTCTGAGACTTCTAGAAGGCTACTCATGTCTTGTGGCCAGCTGTATTTCCACTCAGTTGTTGCCGGATACAAAACACATGCCATCTGTAATTGACAACCCTGTCAATTGATATACCAAAGAAGTGCCTTCAACCTAGAAGCTTCTGTCAGGCACAAACTACAGAAAGTGAATTTTAACAGCTGTCAAAGTTACCTTCATAGTCTCTGGACTTCACTGATCTACTTTCATAGCGTCGAATGAACTAACTTATGTAAATAAGCGCCTTCTTCAAACTCAATCTAACATTCAGAATACATTTATGCACTGGCATCTTGCTGTGTTTTGGAAGAAATGGGAGTCTTGGTTTTTTGGAGCTGTGTTTTGGGGGAATAGATGAGAAGCTAAAACAAAAGTATCAGATGGTGAAAACATACTATATAAAAACACAGAGGGAGAAAAAGGGAAGAAGGGAGATAGGAGACTTGGAGATGGAGGGAGGGAGCAGTTTGGAGGGAAGAGGTTAATCTGATTATTTTTTTCAGACCCCAAGAAAACCCAAACAGATATCAGGAAGACAGGCATGATGCCCTCTGGAGCAGATATGAGCTAAGCGAGTTCTAGAGAGGGAAGAGCTGGGTGAGTGGCTTTCTCCATACAAAGAGGGAGGATTTGAGTAGAAAAGCAACATAACAAAGGGACTGTTTTTCACAAATATCGATCTATACAATAAAGCTGTTTTTCACAAATACAAATTAATTTTTTAAGTTTAAAATTTTTTGTGGTTCGCTTATTTTTGTGTCCCAGGACAATAGTTCTCTGTCACTGAAAGATGCAGTATTATTTCTGAGTATTCTTTCCTTAACAATAGATTGCAACATAGATCACTCTAAATACAAAGAATTATATAAAACCTAATAGCAAACATCTATGCAAATGACTTCTAAATGATCAGCTTTTTGGCAATAGGCAATTAAAATACATTGTTCTCATTTTGAGATGTTAATAGTCATTGATAACAGACTTCCATTGAGCTTAAACCTAATAACTTGTATAGTATTGAGAATATCATGGTTGTTAGAGGACACAGAGAAGCGCGGAAATACAGGCAGGGATTAAACACTTAGTTTAAACAAAGATGGCAAAGATGTTTGACCTCAATAGGACTTGGAAATGACATTAGACCTCGTGCTTGTAGGAACTTAAGTTCCCAGTGGTAGCAAATGTCACTCACTATTCTATAAGAAGTTTCCTGCACTTCTAAGTTGACCACTTGGTAGGAATCCTGGGAATGAGCCAGGAGCCTGGATGCTCTTTGCTGACAGAAACATTTGCCAATAAATATGGACTTAAAGGAAATGAAATATTGACTTAAATGAAAGCTGTGTCTATGCTATGGAGCATGACAGTGTAGACAAACTAACAGGGCAGTTCTCTGTGTGTCACCCAAGTACTCACATAATTAACTTACCATGAATTTAGAAAAATACTTGTGGGATGATGCAAACTGTGGAAACTTTATATAATCTGCAAATAGAAATGTGCAGGGCACAAAGAGGCACATGTGGCAAATTGTGGGGCCGCAGGAGTCCTGTCACTTTGCCCCAGGAAAGATTCACATGATCCCCCTCCCTTTTGAGGATTACCCTCTGTCCACCTGAGAGTCTGTCAACTTCATCTTTGCTGCACGTTCAAAGCAGCAGCTCTGCCCACTCACCTTCAATGATAACTAGTCAGAGGCATTCCACCAATTTTCATTTCAAAAGTTTCAAATTCAAGGCTTTTAAAATAATAGTAAATATGTTAGAGATTTCATTATGATCTCTATTACACAGCAAGTTTCAGAAACTAAAGTACTGCCCATTAGCTAAAGTAGTGCCACCAGAAATTGTATTTTCATATTTAATTCTTGTGGGCATTAAATGTCCCTGTGGAGGAAGTCATTTCACCAAGTCTGTATACATCTATATCTACCTGGTTCTTAAAAACTGAAAATTTCATTTTCTCTGAAAATTAGAGAGAAACTAAAACTGTTTGGTGTGTATTTACCGCTTACTGAGGAGAGTCTAATTCTTGCCAAGAATGAGGTTCTGGAGAATGAGCTGATTGTTTCAGATCATAAGTCTGGTGTCCAATCCAAGATGACATATTGCCAACCACGGTAGAAACTGTGATGGTATGTTTGTATGGCACTACATGATGACTGAAACATTTCTCTCATTATTAGCACACCTTGGCTGGAACATGAACTTGTGAGTCTATTCTGAGGCCAGTTTTTATCAAGAATAAGGAAGAGAAGGAGGCCAAGATAGAAATGTCCCATGGTCCTTGGCTTTTGTATTCCATGAAAGATACTGACTGCTCTGTGTATGTTAGTGTGTGTGTGTGTGTGGGGGGGGTCGGGTCCCATTGGGTTTCAAAGACTGCCTGCATGGATATAAAGTAGTGATTTTATTATAAACCATCACTGGCTTAAATATTTGAACTCTAATGTAGCCGAATATCAGGGATACACTGGTTTGTTCAGGCCTGCCAAACACTCAACACTTTGAATTCCTGCTTACTAAAATGAGCTTAGTAATTTTTCCAAAAACGATGACCGTGTATATTACTTCACTCCTGCTCTTTAGCCAGTCAGTGAGGTCCCCAAGGATCCTGTGAATGCATTGTGATGGTCCCTGTCACTTTCTCCTATGCTGGAAGGAACATAAAAATGAAAAGTGACTTCAGTCAGTCACTAAGTGCTCAGGGCATCTGTGTGAAATCACACATGGGGGTCAGTGCTGTCTGCCCTCTTTGTGCTCGGAAGAGTAGATTGTGTAGGTTGATTCTGAAGAAATGGTTCTAATGTGTGCATTATAACAAGAGGATAGTGGTGAGAAACCAGTGTGGGCCTGACCCTTATTAGAGCCAGGTGCCTTCTCAGAGGCACTAGTCGTTAAAACTGTAAAGACAGACCCAGGAGGTGAGAAAGACAAAATTACTGCTTATAAATAAGCATGTTAAATCCACATTACAGCTCTCAGTCTTCACCAGAGAAGCCTCCCCTTATAGTAGGCCACAATTAGTGCAGAAACAACTCATCAAAGTGTAAAGCAAACGACAGAAGTTGAGACTGAGCTTGAAAATTTTAGGGAATTTCCCCCTACATGTTACCGGAGAACTGTGGTCTCTAATAAAGTTCTTGATCTTTTTATTTAAAGAGTTTATACATGGACTGAAACAGAAGCTCAAGGAAAATTTTTTAGAGTTTAGAAGAGAAAGCTTAGCAGCCGGCCAGAGGAAGAAGCTGTAGAATAGGAAGAGAGAAAGCCATGGCCTCCGAGTTAAGCTGGCATGGAGATCAGTCACAGGCTGGACAGAGCCACACAGCAGGGGGAAGGGCTGGAGACAGGGTGTAAGGGCCTGCAGTTTTAGGGAAATGGTGCTTAGAAAGCAAGTAGAAGAGAAGAGAAGAAAAGTTATCCCTTGCGAGTAGAGTTACAAAGCTGCCTGGTGGTAACTGTAATCTACTATGCAAGGGATTCTGGGGAGGAAAAGTGCATTATCTCATTAAAGGGCAAGTATTCCTCCTTTCTTTTTAGCATGGCTTAAGGTGGCCTTGAATTCCTGCCTGGATGCTGCCATGGGCCCACCTTGATGATAATGAACTGAACCTATAAGCCAGCTCCAATTAAGTGTTATCCTTATAAGCATTGCTTCAGTCATGGTATCTGTTCATAGCCCTAACTAAGAAACAGGTGTAAGATGAAATCACAGTCGTTTTGATTTGCCCTTCCCTGATGACTAAGGACTTTGATGATTTCTTTAAGTGTTTCTCAGCTAGTAGAGATTCCTCTGTTGAGAATTCTCTGGTTAACTGTGTTTAACTGGGTTATTTGGTTTACTGGTGTCTAATTTCTTGAGTTCTTTATATATTTTTGTTAAAGAGCATGTATTGGGCTGAACCTAGACCCCTACATATATGTAGCAGATGTGCAGCATGGTTTCCATGTAAGTCACCTGACATCTGGAGCAGGGGCTGACTCTGGCTCTGTTGCCTCCCTTTGGATCCTTTCCCCCTAGCTGGGCTGCTCTGTCTGCACTCAGTGGGAGAGGATGCACTTAGACCTGCTGAGACTTAATGTGGCAGGGTGGGTTGGTGCTCATGGGAAGCCTTCCCTTTCTAGAGGAGAAGAGGTAGGAAGTGTGAGCATGGGAGAGTGAGCGGGGAGAGGAGGAAGGGAGTTACAATTGGTGTATAAAGTGAATAAATAAAGGAAAAAAATTTTTTTTATTATTTTCATACAATATATTGATCGTATTCTTTCCCATCCTCATCCTCCTCCCACTTCCTCCCTGCTTTCCTACCTACCGCACATCACCTTCCCTTTCTTTATAAAAACAAAAACAAAACAAAACAAAAGTAACAGCAAAACAAGAATCAAAACATAACAAAAACCAGTAAGACAATAAAGAAACAAAAAATGCATAAAAAACCATGAGGTCCGTTTTGTGTTGGCCAACTACCCCTGGTTATACAGCCTGCCCTGGAGTGTTGCTGACATGCCCATCCCAGCAGGAATCAGTTGCCAGTAGCTTCTCGGTTAGGAATGAGACTGTACTGGCTAGGTTTGTGTCAACTTGACACAGCTGGAGTTATCACAGGGAAAGGAGCTTCAGTTGGGGAAATGCCTCCAAGAGATCTAGCTGTGAGTCATTTTCTCAATTAGTGATCAAGAGCCCCTAGTGGGTGGTGCCATCTCTGGGCTGGCAGTCTTGGGTTCTATAAGAGAGCAGGCTGAGCAAGCCAGGAGAAGCAAGCCAGTAAGGAACATCCCTCCATGGCTTCTGCATCAGCTCCTGCTTCCTGACCTGCTTGAGTTCCAGTCCTGACTTCCTTGGTGATGAACAGCAATATGGAAGTGTAAGCCGAATAAACCCTTTCCTCCCCAACTTGCTTCTTGGTCATGATGTTTGTGCAGGAATAGAAACCCTGACTAAGACAGGGACCTTCTTCCTGTTCTCAGTTCTCTTCTTTGAGTTTGTGTAGGCCTTGAGTGTCCTGCCAAAGTCTCTCTGAGTTTATATGTAGCCCAGTACTTTTACGTCTGAAAGACAGTTTCTTGGAGTCTTATACTCTTTCTGTGTCCCTTTCAGCATAGCCTGAGCCATGAGAGGGGTGGGAGGAGTATGGTATAGACATCTTATTGACTGTAATCTCTCTCACTCTCTACACAGTTCACTTTTTCTAATGCTCTGGTATGGACATAGTTTGAGGGTTTCCCCCAGAGCTTCATGTGTTAAAAATGTGTGATGAAGATCCAATGTTTGACTCCTGTTGGCACACACACACACACACACACACACACACACACACACACACACACACACGTTTCCTTGTGTTTCTTTGCTGTATTCTAATTCCATTCCTAATTCGGCATCACCAGATCTGTTAGACCTGGTGTCTCTGGAACGATGAACCAACATGAACATTTTCTTTTTTTATACTATTAACCTTCTTTGGGTATTTTGTTACAGTATTGAAAAACTGATCAATACTACTCAAAGTTGGGATTGTCCTTGGATTTCCTTGTACTGGTATAAGTCTTAGCTGTCACTGGAAGGACACTCCACTAACATATTTCCACCTTCTCCCACTTCCTGTTTACGGCCATGTCATTGCTTATCACACCCTTTATTTGTTTTTGGAAATTAACTTTTGACTTCTGTTGATTTTATCTGTTCATATTTGTTTTCCATTGCGTTGATGTCTGCTTTTGCAATGGCCCCTTTCTATTTTCCATGAGTTACTTTAAACCATGTGTTTAGTTGAATATTAGTTAATTCCTTCAGTCTACCTTCTTGCTTAATAAACTTATTTAAGACACTTCAAAGCTCCAACTATCTCCTTACGAAGTCCCATAGCTCTTAATTAGTGTTGTTTGAAACATTGAGCTCTAATGACTTTTAATATTTAATTATGCCCTTTAGTCTCCTTTAGTTAGAAAGGATTCTGGATCTTCTCTCTTTGTCTCTTTTGACCTTCATAGTTTTGAAAAGTAAACCCAATTATTTCAAGGACAATCCCCACATATGGTTTGTTGGGACATTTTCTCCTTGGTGTTCCTTATTTTAGCCATTATGTATGTAGGTGCCAATAAAATCCTCCTCCTTCTTGAGTTCAGATGGCTTCCTAAACTGAAGTTTCTCTGAGGCCTGGTGCTCTTCCAGGATTCTGGGAAGCGATCAGGCATCATCTCTGCAGGTGTTATCCCCTCTACCGTCTTCAGGTTAGAGAGAAGGTGGGCTGCTTCTGTCTCTCAGCTGCTTTCTCCTCATCATAGATGATTCGGTTTGGAAATGTTCTTGCCGATCCTCTACATCATGATCCTTCCTTTAACTGTGTCTCTTCTGTTAGGAATTATGGTTACATTGGCTGGAGTTTGGTGAGCAGCTTAGCAATATAAAAGCAAATATCTCCCGTCTCTCAGAACTTCCTAGATGAACTGAATCACCCTCCTGTTTTGGAATATCACCTGATTTCTATAGTCACCTTGTAGTTCTTTGGGTCTCTGATGCCTGGGGAACCTCTCATTCTCATACCCTTGGTAACCTGGACTATTTGGGTTCACTTGATCATGTTGTCCTCATCTTTAGAGAGGTTAGCCTAGGATTTCTCATAAAGCAGGTACGGCATGCCTAGAAGCACCTCTGCTAAAACACTGGTCACTATTGTTTTAACAGCTAAAATATGTTAGCCTCTGAGTCTGTGTTATGGGGAGTTATTTTGCCACTTTAGTGACTCATTGGCTATCTCCACAACCTCCAGCATTTTGTTCAGTTATTTTATCTTTTAACTTCTAGAACTTATCTTCCCAGCATCTTTAATTTAGATAATTTCTTTTTCCATAACCTTTGCTTTTAATTTCTACTTTTATTTGTTAAATATATTAGATATATTTTTGTCTACATCAACTAATTTCAAATATATGGTCAGAATAATTTAGTAAATTGTGACTTTGAATTAAAATCAATCATTGTATCTGTTTTTTGTTTCTCGGGAGATAGCTACTTACTGGATTTGAGTTTCCTGCTGCTGATCTATTTGATCCCTATCCCTATCTTTTAGCTTATAACCTGTTTCCCACTTATCCACAGTCACAATGAGACATGACATTAGAAGGTTAGACATTAAACCCTTTTTAAAATGTTCGTCCCAGTCATAATGAAGCTGTTGTAAGTGGCTGTGTATCCTCTGCAAATTCAGATATTGAGGTCCTCCACTCTCAACAGTACCCTGCTTAGACACAGAGCCTTAGAGGACAGTGAAGATTAAATGATGTCTTACTCAAGAGAGCCAATGTTCTTCTGGAAGCTGATGACATCTTGTGGCTCTGCCAAACCGTGAGGACATAATGAGGCGTTGGCTACTACCAAGAGGAGAAAACCAAAGTACTATCAGTTTAATCTTGGACGCCTGGCTTCAAAATCTGTGAACAAATTTCTACTAATTTAGTAACCTAGCCTGTGGTGTTTGATAATGGCAAACATAAGCCCTGTTAAGTTAAATACTATTGTAGCATATACTTAATACAGGAAAGGCTTTCAAACTGCAGGATGGCTAAAGGGGAGAGAGGAGTTTAAAGAACACGTTTGAAAAGTTGTAGATTATGAAAGAAACGTGATTAAATGTGGGTCTGAAAGGTGCCATAGGAAATGAGGAACATACTAAAATCATAGGACAGATAATAATCCTTGGTGTAAAATGGAAAATAACTTGGCTAAACTATGTTCAGTGGAATGTAGCAAATGTGATGAAATGAAGTTGTTAGCAGAGCACTAAAACTTTGAGTTATGGCTCAGCTTCATCTTTCTGACTATAACAAACTGCGAGAAGAGAGAGGTGAATTGAGTTGGGAATTCTTAAAAACAAAAAGAGGGATCACAGCTTGAGAATTTTCAGTCGGCTCATTTCGAAGGGTTGCAGAGCAGAGGCCAGTGGAAGGAACTTCTAAGTCAAACATCATGAAGGTGTCTTAGTTGGAGAAATATTTGATGTGTAGATTAGATTATGGGAGTCACCTCAAGTGGCAAGCCAGGACCTTAGCAGAGACCAGGAATGGAGACAGGGTGGTCTCAACAGAAACTCTGCCCACCTGACTAAAGAAGACAGAGATGGAACCAAGCAAGGGGAAGGCCATCCAAGTCCTAGAATTACCTCTGATGGAACAGTGAATCTATCTGACCATAAGCATTTAATATGACGGGGAAGGATATCTTTATGTATCTCAGACATGTTCAGGAGTGCTAATCCCTCCAGAGGTCAAGGACTCCAAGGCTTGCCTACCTCCTTAGCCTCAATAAAGCCAGACCGTCACCACCTGATACCTAAGGGGAGAAGGCTGCCACAGGAGTCCCAGAACATAGAGCCTCATCCCTGATGGGTACATTAGGCTAAATGTCAGTGAAGATTATTCCAGAAGATTATTAGGAAGATACTTAGGGCACCTTGTTCCTTTCTTATTTCAAGTTTTCTACATTTTGGAATGGCAAGATGCCTGTATGCCCTTCCTGACAGTATATTTTGGTTCTGAGTACAGAGCATGTCTGGTTCACAGGTTTGCAGGGCAAATGTTGCACAAGGTACCTGCCTCGGGATGAATCCTAGCTCCGGCCCTGTTGCCCCTCTAACTGGCAGAGATGAAGACCTGGAGGTGCAGTGGTTAGGAGGATGGGCTAAGACTTTCTGGAGTGTTGGGGTTGTTGGTGCTTGTGCTTAGCTTGTGAGAACAGCATCAGTTTTAGGGTCCAGGGGGCAAGGACTTGATCTTTGTCCTCCAGGTCTCTCATGTTGAAATTGTGCTTCTCCTATGTTGTAGCTATACTTGGTGATAAGATATACAAAGTGACAATTAAACTAAACAGAACTGTGAGGACTAGATTCCAGTCTAACATGCTACAATGCTTGTGGGATGGCCAGAGGAAAGGCCATGAGAGAACAGCCAGAAATCAAGCATCTGCAAGGTGAGGTAGTGTATTCCTAGACAGCTCAGCCTCCAGAACTATGAAGGAAAAAAATATGTTTAAACCACCCAGTTATGGCAGGCAGAGAGTAAGAGCTCAGGCACCTGGGTGCTTGCTGTAACCTCCACACACCAATGGAGGAGACCTCGTCCCCGCTTCCCCACTGTGCTACCATGATCTAGAGTCCTGTGCTGAGCACTGACATGCCTCAGCCTTCACCCCCACTGCCTCCTCCTCTCTGCTGAACTCCTTTCCCACACAGACAGTTGCCTTCACCCTTGTCCCCGTCACTGTCTCGTCTCTGTCTTCAGCCATCATACCCACCTCTCAAGTTTCATCAGCACATCCACTCTTTAGGACCACAAAGCAGCATAGGAAACAACCCCTAAGCCCTGCCCACTGCTGGAGAAAACTCGGTCACTTTCAAACTGTTCCCCAGGTTTGTGTTGTCTCCAGTCCTACGTTCTTTCTGGACATGTTTCTATTTACTACTGACTGTTAATATATAACTTCACATTTCACTTCACAAAGAAAATTGGGGCCCTCTGAAAGGAAATTGCTTAATGCCAACCCCACTTTACCTGTCAGACCACCTGAAGCCACCGGCTCTTTCTCTTCTGTACTATTAGAAAGGAGGCAGCAAATCCCATTTACAGCCAACTCCAGGATTCTTATCTGGCTTCTATATCATCTTATCTCTTCCATCCACGAGTTCATTTATTCCTTCATTTAAGGAGGTTCTGGATGAGGCACAGAAAAAGCAACTGTATCTGGGCACTGGTTGTAAGCAGTAAGGTTCACGAGGAAGAAAGAAACAAGCTTGTGATCAGTGAGGTGAGAGTTATCTCCTGACAGCTATGAAGCAGTGTCTCTTAGATGCCCTCAGGACAGTGCTGAGCCCACATTCCCAGCTGATGCTCCTGGATCCATCTGGACCCAGTCAGTGAGTAAGATGTATGACAGCATCTGCTGCAAGGTGTGTGCCCCCTCATCAAGGCTGTCCTGGGATATTCTGGAGGAGCTGATTGAAAGGCATAGGTTGATGCTGAAGGCACTCCATCTCAGGGGAAGAAGAATGGAGTTGACACAGAGAGCTAGGAAAATTTTAGTAATGTCTAGAGATTTTTGGATCCATAGTACTGTGAATATCTGTCTCCCACCTGTCTCTGACTCCTCTGCCTGTCTGCCTGTCTATGTATGTCTGTCTGTTTCTCTCTCTCTCTCTCTCTCTTTTCTCTCTCTCTCCCTCAATTTCTTCTTTCCTTTTTCTCTCCCTCCTTCTCCTTACTCTGGCTTTGGCTCTTCCTGATAGACTAACAGAATACTGAATAATCATGATTAACTGAAAATGGCAAAACCCAAGATATAGCAAAATTCAGATAGCAGATGCACTCTCAGCCCAGGACAAACTGACAGACCATAATCTCATATATCGCCAGAAAGGAGCTAAGAACGCTTTGCAGAAAAATTTAAACAAGCGAATGGCTTGGTCAAGTTCATCTACCATTGCATGGTGGATTGTTTGAAAAGACGTTGTTGGTGCCAAATATAGTTATATTCCCAACATCTAAAGCTCAGATTTCTTTACCATCAATAAGATGGAAAGGATATGGTGGATAGAAACCCAGAGCCAGATAAGACAGACAGCAACAGAGCTAAGAAGAGCTCTGGGTTCTCTCATTTACACTTCTAGATGTATGGTAGTGCCGGGCCTGTGCTGATAAATAAAGATATCTGAAGGGAGAGGAGAAAAAGCCTTTCCACTCTGGATATATTTAGTATGAAATATGTCCAGGTGGAGAAGAGAAGCCCTTACTCAGCACATTCAAGGATGCAACTCAAAATTCTCTCCAGACTTCTGAAATATCTGTGCTCTGTGGGTTTTCTGTTTCTTTTCAATCAATAGATCCCCTGTGCTTAGGTCTCTAAAATATTAAGTGAAAATTTCTCATACACTCACATGAACACACACACACACACACACACACACACACACACACATCCTGGATAATTCTTTAAAAAATTAGTCTGTCAACACCATCTCCTTATTTGCCAACAACTACTCCATGTACTAAAGTTGGGAGCTAGTCTCCTCTTGGGGTGCTTGTTGCTTTCCAAGGCCTTGTGGCTTTCCAATCCCCACATAAGGCTGAGTTCAGTTCCTCCTGACCATTCCTTACCAGCAGTAGGCACTTTATGCTATCCTTTTTGCCTGCAGTGGGGCATCTTGGATTAAGTGAGCCCTTAGTGTGCTACAACAGATGCTGTTATAGCAGATCAACAAGAACCATGCAGAGACAGCAGGGAAGAAAGGCCTGGAAAAGATGTCGGCAGACATGGAAGGGAGACAGTTGCAAGTGGAGGACTGCCCACTGAACCCAGAAGAGGCAAAGATCTCCACACAGTCTTTGGGGGATTGTGCTTCTGACTTTGGACTTTCAGCGTCCCAGGAGTGTTAGGAAATAAACCTTTGTTGTTATACAATTCAAGCTGTAGTGACTCATATCAAGAGGTGAATTCAGAAACCAGGAGTCATGTGAGTTTATGGGGAGTCACACCTAGTAAATCCATTGACATGCATTATGTACTTAGAAGGTTCCTGGTTCTGAGGACTCAAAGAGAAAATTAGGGCCATGGGTTTGGGTAGGGGACAGCTTAGGGCTTTACTCAGTTACTAACTGAGAAGTGATGCTTACTTTAAAAATTATTACTCTAAATTTTGTTACATATGAAGGTACATTTGCATGAGAGTATGGCACAGCTGTACGTAAGTCCTTGGAGCTGAGAAGGGGGTTTAAGCTGGAGTAGAGTTACAGACAGTTGTGAATCATCAGAAGTGCATGATGGGAATGAAGGTGCCTGTGCATTTTGCAATTGCTAGGTAACAGTGGCTCTGTCCTGAGGCAGGAGTTCCTTCACACTTAGTTACAAGGCTTCTTTCTTGACAGTGATTTCATCCCTGTGCCTGGCAGAGAGGAAGACACCCTGTTGGCCTCTATGCCTCTATGCTCAGAGCCTTAGACTGCCCCCTTCTCTGGCTCTCTCACACACAGGGCCACAGCCTCCATCATCAGCCTGTGGATCCTTTCATACTTTCTTAACATTACCCAGCACACCCATGCGTGTCTTCGGTGTCTTGAATTTATTGTCAAAAGATTCCGTGTTTCTTCGATATTTTTTCCACTCTTTGACCTTCTCCTCATTTTTGTTTCGCTAATTTCCAAGTCCAGCCTCACTGTGTTCTAGGCCAAATCTGAACCACCTTTGATAGCCCCACACTTCCCGCTGCTGGGATGATTCAGCCGTCCTGTTCTACCTTGACCAGGACAACCAGATTTAGCACTGAAAGCCCTTCAGTCCCTGGTGAACCAAATGACTCAGGGGTCATCCTACTTGATTCCTGAAAAACACCCTATGATGGTTTGAATCTATTAACATCTCCTGAGAGCTCATACCTTGAAGCTCTCTAATTAACGAGTGAAGCCAATGATGGATGTGCAAATCCCCAGCCGAATTGACTACTAGGAATTGGGGCTAAGTAGATAACTCAGGGTCTGTCTTGCTCCTCTCTACCATTAGGCTGTGTTGCAGGTGCTGCACTGTCCCTCTGTGTTGCTTCTCCTTTCTCAGACTAGCACAAAACCTTTCAAAAACTACTCAAGCTCCAAAACCTTCTCCTTCTCTCTGATCCCTTCCTTATCTGAGCAGCGATGTCTTTGACATCTCAAAGTTTCCTTCTTCCTCCCTTTATGTGCAATCCTTTTGTAACAGTCTCAACTAACTTGTTTTGTATGGAGGTGGAAGGACAGTATTGTGTATCCAACACTGGTCTTGAACTTGATATAGCCCAAGAAGACTTTGGATCTCTGATCCTTATGCCCCTTTCTCTACCTCCTAATGCTGGGATTACAGGCACGTGCCACCACACCCAGCTTATAAGATGCTCAGGAGCTGAGTGCCGGACCAACTAACTGGGCCACATACGCTGCCCTTTACATTGTTATTAGTCATATTAATTAAATACAATAACAGGATACATTGTGGCATTTTCATTCATGTGTATAATGTATTCTGATTGTATTCACCTCCATTACCCTCTCTTATCCCTATCTCACTCCTGCTGGCCCACTTCTCTTATCAATTAATCTCACTTCTTATATCACTTTTTGTATGACCCATACATTTAATTAGGGTTGCTTAAAAGAGGATGGATGAGCAGTAGTTGACAGTTGCATGGGCAGCCTACCCACCCACTGACTGTTAACTTCTGAATATTTATGCATCTCCCTGCAGATTAATGTTACTTTCAGTCTTGGTCAAGAAGCTTCTTTTTACAGTGGGCAGTGTCTACTGCAGATACTCCTAACTGGTCTAAATACAGAGAATAGGTGGATATTGAGCGCATATCCCCAAAGGAGTGACCACATAAGTAATTTTTATCAAGCTATAATCTATCTATCTATCTATCTATCTATCAGTTTTTGAAGTAGTATATCATTTGTTATGTGTGTCTATTCTCCTCCTCTAAACCTTACTGGTACCAAGAAAATTTCATGAAAAAAAGAGTATGTGTTGTTGATCAACATCTGTACTGCCAGCCCTGAGCAGAAACTCAGGACATGACAGTTACCTGGTGAGTATATCTCTGTTGGTGCTGGCTTAAGTTTCCATCAGATGTTCATTTCTGTGCCAGTTCTTCATCCCGTGATCTGCTGGTGTGGTCCTAGGCTATGCCCCCTGGGTATGTGCACACCCTAGTTCAAAGAGAATCCTCTCAGGTACATTTTAACAAGAATCCTAAGAGTAAGGAACAGGAAAGAATGTTCCACTGAAGTTTTCCCTCCCGAGGATCCCGAAAGAGCACTGGCAGTCCTCCCCAACCCCAATTCCAATCTGGGCTCAAGGCATAGGATGAGATTCTCTTGTTAGGCTGGAGCTTCCTATCCACTGGAAACTCCTCTTGTTAGAGCTGGAGCTTCCTATCCACTGGAAACTCCCATTTAAATTGTGTTGTGCCTGGGTCCACTTCTCCTCTATTACAAGATAAATTTCTGTGATGCAAATGCCTTACTCATGCCTAAAGTCTGTGGTACTCTCTAACAGGAGTTTTTGAAGGAGATGCCAATCCATCACATTTTTGTAAGAAGAAAACCCAACAAATGGGATCAGGACTTACCAGAAAATTGCTTATGGGAATTAACTGGGCATGCTCTGGGTCTGCTGTGCGCTGCAGCTGGCATGTTGAGCCTGGCCATTGTGGACAGTGAGAAGAACAGCAGTTGCCTGTGTTGGCCCATTAGAACTTAATTGCCTGTGTATCTTCTGCCTCTGGGCTTTAGCAAAGGGCTGTTTGCAGCCCAATTAGCCTCCAGGTTCCTCAGATTTGGTTTTGTAGATATTTAGCCCTGCAATCTACAGTAGGAATGACACATAATTAGTGGAGTGGTGGTGAATCACTCTCCACAGAGGTGGATCTCTGCCTCCTACCAAGGTGTCTAAGAATAGCTCTAGCAGGCATGTCCTCAAAGAACAAAGCTAAATGCTTTGCCTGGAAAAATTCCTCCTGGAGACTAATAAGAAAGCATGATGAGTATCAAGAAAAATAATTCGTCAGCATGCAAGCTCTGTACTGGAAACTGTGGGACAACCAGAGAGGCTACTGAAATTGTGAGTATTTTATAATAGAAGAAGATAGTAGCTTGCTGCTCATTTCCTAGAGAGAAATTACCCACATTTCAGAGGAGTTTTGCACAAAACTGAGCTGACTTAAGTATGGTCTTTGAAAATGGAGACCAGTAGGGGTGGAATGGGTGGCAAGTTTTTAAGTCGTGATAGATTCCAAACCCACTTCCTTGCTGCTGGCATCCCTCCTGCAAAGGAGCAGAACCCAGCCTGATCAGGAGAGGCTGTGAAGCTGAGACTCAGACATTGACTGAGACATATGGGTAGGGTTGGGGAGATGGTCTCACACCACCAGTCACCAGCAAGAGTGGAGAAAGAATTACTCAGAGTCAGGCTTGGTTAAAGGTCATACAGGAAGGGAGCTAGGGAGCTGGTTGCCTCATCTTCTCCATGTTGACACCAGTGGTGGGTGGATGTGGTCTAAAAGGAAGGGGTAGTGAGATTTTAATTTACAAAGGAGTGTCACCCTGGTAACCATGAGCACACAGGGTCTATTCCCTTCAATGAAGAATCCCTGAGAAGAACACTTGGGAGCTTCCTGGAGACAAGACTTGGGATCTATGGGAAGTATAGGCTGCATATAGACAGCCAGGGTTCCATGTTTATCATATCTCTGGCCTTGAGTTGTTTAATTGTTCACCTTTTAATAATACATCTTAAAATAGATTCATTGAGAATTCAGTGTGATGTGGATCTACTCCCCACAGCAGGTCCCACGAGGAGGGGCTGAGGTGACTCCTCACCTTGACATTACTGCCTCTAATTCATTCCCAACTTGTGTTACTTAAGGGAAAGCTTGATTCCTGGTGTGAGATTCTAGATAATAGAGTAGTTCCTAGTGATAGAATCAACACACACACACACACACACACACACACACACACACACACACGACATACACAGGGACACACACACAGGTACACTCACACATACTCATACACACTCTCTCAAATACTTGTATCCATACATACTCATACATTTAAACATACAGACTCAAATATGCACACACTCACTCATATGTACACACATATATGTGCAAACACCTTGTATTCCTCACACACACACACACACACACATTCTCTCTCTCTCTCTCTCTCTCTCTTGAACACACATACATATATACATACATACATACATACATACATACATACATACATACATACACACACCACACACACACACCCCTTGCCTCTTGGAAGCACTGTCTCAAGGAGCCATTCCTCTTAGAGTTTGGTCTCAGAGAAGCTTTGACTGCCCACTACGTGCTGCCATCCTCCTCAGAGCATGTGACACATCCTGTGAAGGTCTCCTATCTGTCCACAACATTCTGCCATCATTATCAAAGCTTGTGGTCCAGCTGTGGGTTGGAAGAGGCACAAAGCAGCTGGTAGAGCAGATGGACAGTCTTTCCTTGTGGGGTTTATACATTTCAGGACAGGAAAACATCTGGACAGTGAGTGGTGATCAAGCAAGGCCCTTGTTTCTCTCTGATCTGGGGAAACTGTAACAAGCTCTAAAACCCAGGAGTCTGATCCAATCCACTTCCATCAGGGACATCTACATGTGACTCTGAAATGAAACACTCAGCTTCATTACACTTCCCAGATTAAGACAGAGCATGTAATCATCTCGATTCCAGACACAGAGGCCAGAGTGGCTTTTGTGTCATGCTTAGGTAACAGGAGAAATGCTTGAATAAGAAAAGAACAACTTCCTTTCCTGGTGTGAGAACTGCCTCACATTATGAACAGCCTCTGGACCTGGACACTAATGCTAGGTCCCTTCTGAGAGCCACCCTTGCTCAGGCCTGCCTGCAGACACTAATGCTAGATTCCTTCTGAGAGCCACCCTTGCTCAGGCCTGCCTGCAGACACTAATGCTAGGTCCCTTCTGAGAGCCACCCTTGCTCAGGCCTGCCTGCAGACATACTTTGTTCTGCATCCTAAGTGCTGGATTTTTTATCACAAACCCCTAGTGACTACTCATGTCCAGAGCGCCTGAACCTCCTCTGAATCCTGTTATTCAGGACTAACAGCATCCGGTTGATTATCTTCTAAAAACTTCAGTGTACTCTGGTCTGAATAGGAAAGTAACATGGAGAACCAGGGGACTCCAGACCCTTGCTTCTTTGGTGTTTTCCAGCCCTTGTTGCTCTTGTTCCCCTTTCGCATCCTCTAACATGACTTCTCTTAGCCCCAAAGGGAGAGATTTGATGGTGACATCCCATTTCTGGCTGAGTATTTTAAGGTCTTTCACTGTCCATGTATGTCCACTACCTATGGGTACTTGTTCCCATCTGCTATAGGATGAAGTTCCTTAGATGATGACCAAGAAAGATACTTAGCTACAAGTTTAGCAAAATGTCAGTGGAGGCATTTTCTTGCTATGTTCCTTTACTAGAACATTTGATTTCCTCTAGGTCACTGGGCTATCTAGTTTCAGGTTCTTGCTCATCCAAGCAGCACAGAGTATGGATTCCATCACATGGAGTGGGCCTAAGTCAATCAGCTATTGGTTGGTTACTCTCATAAGCTCTGTGCCACTATTGCACCTGCGCATCTTGCAGGTAGGAGACTATTGCAGGCCAGAGGATTGGTAGCTGAGTTGATCTTTGGCAGCATGCAGAGGACTTTCGGGTACCAAGAACACTACCCCGCACTGGCTCAATTTCTCCACATTCGGTGAATTGTGTAAGTACTGTCTTCAGTAATAGAGACCTGGCTGAATATAGGTTGTGGAGAACAACCTATAGCCTCATAAATAGCCTTTGTTGTGTAGGGGTTCCCATAGGACAACTTTGGCCATCAGTTCAATTATAAATGATGCATGTTCGTTGAAAATTCTCTGAGAAGTTATCATGAAGGCCAGCAGCAACGTGTGTGTGTGTGTGTGTGTGTGTGTGTGTGTGTGTGTGTATGAGGGAGTGTGCACATGTGAGTGTGTAAGTGTCTGAATATGAATGTGCATAAGTGTATGTGAGTATTCTGTGAGTATGTTTGAGTGTATGGAAGTGAAAGTGTGAGTGTACAAATGTAAGTGTACAAACATAAATGAACATGGCTGAGTGTGAGTGTATGAGTATGTATTATGTAAGTGTGTTTGAGCCTGGATGAGTGTATGTGAGTAAAAGTGTGCAAGTGTGAACATATGTAAATATGAATGTGTGGGTGTGAATGAGTATGTGAGTGAGAATGAATGCGAGAGAATGAAAGAATGTGAGTGTCAGTATGTATTACCATGAGTGTGAGTATGCAAATGAATGTGTAGGTGTGTGAGTGTCATATGAGTATGAGTGGGCTGGTGTGAATGTGTGAGGACACACAAGTGTGAGTGTATGTTTGTTTGTATGTGTACATGTGTGTATGTGTATGTGTATGTGTGTGTTTATTGTGTGTGTCACACGTGTTTTGGGTGGATGCTCAGAAGCATTCAGAACACACTGATACTCCTGTCTCTTTCTAAAGCATCTTTGCAGAGAGCAGGGTTATCTGAGCAGCAGGGCTACTCTGAGGCCCTTGCTGTATCCCCAGCCTTCCCTTCACTTATCTTCCAGCTTCTCTGGACAGCTTCGTGCTCTTTTGATACAGAATGTCAACACAGTCAGTGCAGCAGAACTGAAGCCAGCCTCCTCCTGGCTCAGTGATTTGTCTACATAGGGAAGCAAGGGATTGGACTGCCTGCTGCACACACAAAGAGCCATAGCACACAGACAGGGATTGTAATTGTCATGGGAGGCACCTCTAATGCCGAGGAAAGGAAAGTCCAGGAGTAAGAGGCAAACACAATGAGCCCATCAGCCTAGTGGTACCCTCTGCAGACCATGACTGCTGAGGTGGTAGCCTGGCAACCTTGCCATGGAGATCAGATGTTCCTGGGTCCTCGGCGGCTGGGTAGAGATGCTGTCAATGGATTCCCAGTATGGATGCCACCTATTTCCTGGGACTACTTGGTCTAGAGACGCTCCAGGATGGGTCCTTTACAGAATGGTGATGGAGGTCATGTTTGACTGCAGAGCAGAGGGCGCAGTGTGACATCTAGAGAAATTACATGCTCCAGGGTCAGGAGCAAAGGTAACTACTGTCAGGCTAACCTTACCCATCAGTAAATGCAAGGAATGGAGGTAATTGACATGTATACAATTTTATACATTTTACTGTTAAAATGTGTAACATCTTATTAATACAATATGAAATGTTCTTTGTTATTTTCATATACTGAATTGAAACTCACATAATCTTTCCAATGGATTTGCAAACAATTTCCTTAGTATTAGATCATAGGTACAGATCACTTGGGAGGATTAACCATGACACTGCAGCTTCTCTGCCATCTCAGGTCCAAGGCAAACTAGTTTTGATGAACTCTCAACATATAACTGCCCAAGGCAGACAATAACATTCGATTCCTGTCACAGATGCCCAAGGCAACCCGAGTTAGGGCCTTATAGCCCATCTCCTCCCTACCTTCTCTACATCACAAACCTAAGAGATTTCTCCCTTCTAAAGTCCAGAAAAGTCAATGGTGTCCTTTGTTCTTCTGGCTGCTGTTCCATCTCCTTCCCTAGCTCCCCAACTGTGGGCAGCCATATTACTAGAGTTCACCTGTGGTACACGGTAGAGTGACAGTGTGTCTTTCTGTGGTGCTGGGTCAAATCTCCACATCCAGATGAGGAAGGTGGAAGAGAGACAGCCGAGACACATGTGGAAGTCATTCATACCTCAGAAATGTGTCTTCTTTTGCCACCTAGACATGCTTTGGATAGTGAAATCATGTCCACCTAGTATTTTATCCCACAAATAATGTAAACACACACACAAACCTACTTTTTGCTTGTGTTATGTTATTGTTTTTTTTTAAACAACTCATGTATAGACATTAGAAAAAAAAGTCAACAAGTAAAAGTAGCTTTGGGGGGGAGGGGTAGATGGATGTCTCAGTAGGTAAGAGAACTTGTTCTTGAAGATGACCTGGTTTTGATTCCCAGCACCCATATCGTGGTTCACAGCCATCTCTATCTCCAGCCTTAGGACTCTAACACCCTCTTCTGACTTCTATGGGCTTCAGAATGCAAGTGATACACAGACATGCATGCACATAAAGCATTCATATACATAAGATAAGTAAATATTAAAACATTGAGAATAGTTTTCCAGTTTGACGATTTACACAGTATCAGGCTTCCTGTGTGCCTGTCCCAGGTAGAGTCACAATGCTCATAGGTTGCAGAGAACTTTGTATTGTGTCCCCGAAAGAACCTCAGCTTAGATATAATAGTTCAGTGGAACAGAGTAAGTAGGAGATGAATTTCATACATGCATTTGCTGTCTTTGCATTAAATATAGCTAATTAAAAGTTCATAGAGTTTAATCATTAGAAAGCCTCTGTTTAAAGAAAGAAGTGTGGGGGGGAGCTGAAATTTTTCTGAAAGTTTAACAAAAGCATTTAAGCTTTTCATAATTTCCCTCTCCTGTTCCCTTACAGTTTTTTCTTTTTAAAATAATTTGTCTCATATATGTTTGTGTGCAGAAGTGGGCTGGGGGTTGGGTTGAGGAGGGATGTTAATGGATCCTGGAGTTACAGGCATTTGTGTGTCTCCTGATGTGGGGGAGAGGATGTGTGTGGTGAGAGATTGATCAGTAGATTACAGCTATGGATAGGTAGAGCTTAGAGGGGCTGGTGTGCTGTCAAAACTATAGGCGTCACATAACAGTCATATTCTACACACTAAAACATGCTGGCACAAAGGATCCTTCTGTGAAGCATGGCTGAAGCTTGAGGGCTGAGTTCTACTGCTGAACTCTAAAGGTACACACACACACACACACACACACACACACACACACACACTCATACTGAAGAGCAGCAAGCCCCCCATTAGTGTGTAGAATGGTGGTTTTGTGTATCAGTTAAAATAAAGCAAGGATAGCAAGAGGCACTTGTAAAAACATGAGGTTTAAGATAATCTCTGCAATAGTCATTTGTAATTGTCAACATTTACATTTATGTGAGCTTGGCCTCCCTACCTAGGGGGGTGATTATGCATGCATATATGCCTGTTCTCATAAATAAACATGAGGGTGAAATAAAGAAGGGCCAAATATCCTAGAAAGCAGAGCAAATGATGCAGATAGCACACTCCAGCAAGGTGCACTGGAGAGGATGCTCTCAAGCCTCCTTCTGCTCAGACTCCATGCATGAGTGGCTCAGTTTCAGCCAGATATCTGAGAGCATCCCACATCGTGGCTCTACCTCAAGGGACCAGAGCTATAAAGCTAGCTGTTTTTATTTCCCATGGTACCTAGACTTGAAGAGTTAAATTCTCATCAACATCACCAAAGGTCTTCAAACCTACCCTGGTAGAAGACACCAAAACCCACAGATATGTTATCATAAATATGATTATAAACCGATTTCATTTCCCCCATGATGTGTGCAGTTCCCCTTCCTTTGATGAGACACAGCAATTACATCTTATTTCTCTTAGCAACATTTACATGAAAATCAAATGGAGAAGGAGGAGAAATTGCAAAGTAAACAGAATGATTTCATCCCCGTGAATAAGGATGTCAGCAGATTTTCCCAAGATTAGGGAATCTAAGAACTAAAATGGCTCAGAAGGGTCAAAGAGCTCTGTTTTGAGGCTTTTGATACCCACAAGTCTCCAATCACCATAGTGAGAGAAGGAAGTTCTGTGTAGATATGCTCAGGTTGATGGTCAAATCACACAAGGTCATTCAAGCAAACCCTCATTATAGAGGGACACAATAGTGAAGTAGAGGGCAAAGATCTTTTTGTGTCTCTTTTTTGAGAAAAGGATGGAGGAGGGGTGTGTGGCTGGCTTAGAACTGACTAGCTTGAATGTTTTGGGTGGGTTTTGGCTCACATGGTTACCTTAGTTTACTGGCTCTGGGCTGGTTAGCAGTTGCAGGTAAAGCTTCATGAAAGAACCCAGGACAAGAGGAATAAGGCTGGTCTGACTGGCTTCTGTTTGGGAAACATTTCCCTCGGGAGAGACATGATGGTGGTAACAAGAAGCTAAGGAAGGCATGGCGTTACATTTATTCAGGTATCCAGGGCAAGATGCAGGCGAACCATGACTGTGGAAGAACACTAAAGAAATCCATTCGTCAAAGCTAGAAGATCGTTTAATACAAGTAGTTCAAAATGTTTCCAGTAGAATACTGGACTCTCTTGAATGTCTAAAGCTTTGCCCATCCATGAATGAGGCTGAGTTTCTAACACTTACACTGTGTGAGATAAAAAGAATTCACAGAGTGGCAGTTTATATAACACTTTGAGAGCCTTATGGTGAATGTGTCAAACAGATTCCTTGTTTAAAATAGCAACATCGAGGAAACAGGAGATGCGTGCGTGACAGAGGTTAATTCCATAAGCCAAAGAGCTAATATTCTGCATAAAAAGGGGGATAAGCATACATGTGCACTTAAAGCTACAAGCAAGAAGCATGCTGGGTAGGTAGCCTGGAGCCCGAAGATTTAGAAAAATGCTTTCTGAAACTTTCCACTTTTTAATAGACCAGAGAAGAGTCTTGTCAGCCAAACAACATGAACAGCTTTTCTCCTGCATCCACTGACACAGGAACATCTTCCTGTGGGGGCTTCCCCTTTATGCCTGGGGACATTAGATCTACAGAAGAACATTTCAAAAAATGGCTACATGTAGTCCCAACATTGACCTGATGGTGGTCAGCTACCCAGAGCCAGAACGTGGCCACAATTAATCCAGTCCCAAAGTCCTGGGAGAAGAGATTTGCTGGACAAGTCATGGTGGTCACAACTGGAGGTGGGGGCCTGTGGGAAACACTATTTAGATACTGCAGTGGGGAAGGGTGCTAGATAGGTCAA
This sequence comes from Mus minutoides, assembly GCA_902729485.2. Taxonomy (NCBI): domain Eukaryota; kingdom Metazoa; phylum Chordata; class Mammalia; order Rodentia; family Muridae; genus Mus; species Mus minutoides. The sequence goes on along the minus strand of CACVCL010021890.1, from coordinate 90 downwards.
ATGCAGCTTTCTTGCATCCGTGTTTGAATTTTACAACATAAGACTCAGTCCCATCTTAGGGAATACAGTGACTTTTGTTAAGAATTGGTG
>CACVCL010021882.1:0-52355 GCA_902729485.2 Mus minutoides | reverse complement strand
AAAAGGACTTGCTGCACTTGCAGAGAACCTGATCTCCATTCCCAGCATACACATGACAGCTTGCAACATGTATAACTCCAGTTCCAGGAGATCAGATATCATTTTCTGACTTCTGTCGGCACTAGGTACAAATTGGATGCACATAAATACATCTGGGCCAAACAAATTGTCACTATATATGCCTAATGCTATAGCTCCCGTTAGATAGGACATAGGCTCAACATCTTATGTAGGTCCAATGAAACCATAACATTGATTGTATCTTTGTAGACATGACTGGGGAACATAGTCTCAAAGCTTATAATTTTCAGTTTGAGGGTTGCCATAATAAAATGCAAAAAAAAAGGTTGGTTGCTTAAAAAAAAGAGCAATGGATTATTTCCCAGCCCTGGAGAATAGATGTTTGAAATCAAAATGGCAGCAGGGCCACACTCTACCTACATTCTGTAGCAGAAATCCTTATTTCTATTTTCTGTCTCACTGTGATTCTTGTTACCATTGTCCTTCCTTTATCTGTAGACACAGTATTTAATTTATATATCAATTGTCACATATCATCTCCAAATATTACTCTTACGGAGACATTAGTCATACTGCATTAAGGACATTTTTTCCCTCTGAGATAATGTATGACATCTAAAATGACCTGTTCCAAACAACATCTCATTCTTGATATTGGGGTTAGAATAACAACTTATTTTAGGAGACATAATTTATCCCACAGCATTGACACTCAAGTTAGTATTAAATTCATTCTTTATATTTTGGGACTCTAGTCTCCTGCTAGCTATCAGGTAAACCCTGCTTTTGCTCTTAATAGTCTCCCAAAGTTCCTGAAGGATGCTTGATTTCTTGTCCTATGAATTTTTCCAAGACACTGCTTATTATAGTCTCTCTGTTATAATAGTGGAAATAGCAACTATGTCCATTAAACAATTGCTTTTCAAATTTCATGTCTCTCTAGAACATGCACAAAAATCTGAATACTCACCAGTAAGCAGAGATTATAGGATCCAGTTTGATAATTGACAAGTTTAACCTTGCTTATCAGAGGTCAGTGTAATCCATCTAAACAACTTACCACTTCAGTTCCCATATATTTAGAATCTGTATCTAGGGGCCCGCAACTCGCAGAGAGGATGATCACTGAGCTTTCTACTTTTGCTGTGGGTTGTTTGCCCTGGAGTTTGCAAACCAATAGAAAAGGGAGAGTTGTCACTCTAACATGCAGGTGTCTCAAGAATGTGGGGCTGCATCTGGTTATAAGGACACATGTTCCACTATGTTCATAGCAGCCTTATTCATAATAGCCAGAAGCTGGAAAGAACCCAGATGTCCCTCAACAGACAAATGGATACAAAAAATTTGGTACATTTACACAATGGAGTACTACTCAGCTATTAGAAACAATGAATATATGAAATTCCTAGGCAAATGGATGGATCTGGAGGGTGTCATCCTGAGTGAGGTAACCCAATCACAAAAGAACTCACATAACATGTACTCACTGATATGTGGATACTAGCCCAGAAGCCTAGACTACCCAAGATACAATTTACTAAACACATGAATATCAAGAAGAATGAAGTTCAAAATGTGGTCTCTTTGTCCCTTCCTAGAATTAAGAACAAAGCACATACTGAAGGAGTTACAGAGATCATGTGTGAAGCTGAATCAAAAGGATAGACCAACCAGTAACGGCGGCTGCCAGGGATCCTTCCCATAATCAGCAACCAAAATAAATACTATAGCATATGCCAGCAAGATAATGCTGAAAGGGACCTGATATAGCTGTCTCGAGGGAGGCTATACCAGTGCCCGGCAAACACGGAAGTGGTTGTTCACAGTCAGCTATTAGTTGGAACACAGGACTCCCAAGGAAGGAGCTAGAGAAAGTACCCAAGGAGCTGAAGGGGTCTTCAACCCTATAGGTGGAAGAATAACAAACATGAACTAACTAGTTTCCCCTGTGCTCATGTCTCTAGCTGCATATATGGAAGAAGATGGCCTAGTTGGCCATCATTGGGAGGAGAGGCCCCTTAGTCATACAGACTTTATATGCCCCAGTACAGGGGAACGCCAGGGCCATTATGTGGGAGGGGGTGGGTAGGGGAGCAGGGCGGGGATTCGGGAGGGTAAGGGGAAATTTCTGGATAACATTTGAAATGTAAATGAAGAAAATATCTAATAAAGATTAAAAAAAAACTAAAAAAAAAAAAAAAAAAAAAAAAAAAAAAAAAAAAAAAAAAAAAAAAAAAAAAAAAAAAAAAAAAAAAAAAGAATGTGGGGCTGCTGCTGATTGTCAGCAGCAGATAAGAATATAGCTGGAGTCCTAAAGAGATTTTTTGGGCTGTTTTTTTAGGTTTTTAGTAGCTGTCAAAATAATATGAAACTTGAATTTTAACAATCATGAGTTTGTGAGGTTGGTAAGTAACAAAGAGACTCACAATGAGTGGAAACTCACAGAAAAGGCCATCTAAAATGTATTATAGAAGATGGACACGGGGACTATCTTATATCTCATTCAAAACAAAAGTGTGGCTGAAATCCAAATTACTCACTTTCCTTTTAAAAGATTATCCTGGAATCATGACTAAGGTACATTTTGCAGAAGCTGTTTCTGCATGGATTATTTAGAATGAAAGACTACCATGGGTAAGGGTAAAGCTACTGTGGTGGTTTGAAAGGTATGGCCCCTATAGACTCTTGTGTTTGAATGCTTGGCTCACAGGGAGTGGCACTGTTAGGAGGTGTGGCCTTATTGGAGGAAGTGGGAGTGGACTTTAAAATCTCCTATGCTTTTAATCTCTATTCAGTGTGGAACACAGTCTCTTGCTGCCTGTAGGACTCTCAGTTCCTTCTTTAGCACCATGCTTACCTTCCCTCGGCCATGTTACTTGCTCTGACAACAATAGACCAACATGTGAAACTATAAGCCAACCCCAACCAAATGCTGTTGTTGTTTGTTTGTTTGTTTGTTGTTGTTGTTTTAATAAGAGTTGGGATGGTCATGGTGTCTCTTCACAGCAATGGAAACCCTAGTGAACACAGCTGTAGTGGGTGAGTGTGGTGCTCTCTCCAGTGCCCTGTTCCTAGCTGGTGTATATACTCTCCAGGTGATGTAGGTGTTGACTAATAGCAGTTAACATCGTCTTTGAAGAATTGTCTTTTGATAAACAGAACTAGTTTAATTAACCCTTCCTAACCTCCAAATTTACTCTCTCAAGATATAATCATAAAATTATAATCACAAAAGTTTTTCAGAGATCCCCCTGGGGTCAGATTGAAAAATCTCTAGCCTAGACCTCATTCTTCCTTGGCTTTAACCTTAATCATGATCCTATTCCTAGCTATGCTTTCCTGGAGAATAGCTTCTCACACACTTGAAAATAAATTATTGAGTTAGACATTCTTGTTAGGGATTCTTCTGAATAATGTGTGGCTTTGTTTTAGCATTCTGGGGGTTACTCTGAAACCTATTCACTGTAAAAACAAAACAAAACAAAACAACAACAAAAAAAACGAACTTTAATTCTCTCTTCTGCCTCCTTTCATGTAACACAACTCCTTTATCTATATTCCTCCATTCATTCCACCCTCAAGAATAAGCAGACAAGGAGAAGAGGTGATAATAAATATTTAAAATTCAATAACTCAAATAACTGGTGTGTGAGTGGACAGAGCTTATAAATGTCCACATGAGCTATGAGATTTGAGTTATTGAATGCTGCTTCCATTTGCACAGTGTGAGTCCTAAAGCCGCTGGGGTCAGTAGTAGACCTGTACATTGCAAAGTATCTTTGTAGTCATTCCTCACTAGCACAAGAACTGGGGCAGTGGTAAAGTGAAATGTTCTCAGAATCAGTGCCTTGGTCCTCTAGTGGGAAGAGGTGAATGCAAGGTGTACTGGCTAGTTTTATGTCAACTTGACTCAGCTGGGTTATCACAGAGAAAGGAGCTTCAGTTGGGGAAATGCCTCCATGAGATCCAGCTGTGGGGTATTTTCTCAATTAGTGATCAAGGGGGAAAGGCCCCTTGTGGGTGGGACCATCCCTGGGCTGGTAGTCTTGGGTTCTATAAGAAAGCAGGCTGAGCAAACCAGTTAAGAACATCCCTCCATGGCTTCTGCATCGGCTCCTGCTTTCTGACCTGCCTGAGTTCCAGTCCTGACTTCCTTGGTGATGAAGAGCTATATGGAAATGTAAGCTGAATAAACCCTTTCCTCCCCAACTTGCTTCTTGGTCATGATGTTTGTGCAGGAATAGAAACCCTGACTAAGACAAATTGGTACCAGCAGAGTGGGGTATTCCTGTGACAACCTGACCATGTTTTGGGGAGCCCCGTGGAAAGACTTTGGAACTTCGGGTTAGAAGATCTATTCGGTGTTAACTCTGTGAGATGTTGTGTAGGTGCTTGGAAGATAATGTTGAGAACAGTGCAGAAGATGGAGGCCTGGCTTGTGAAATTTCAGAGGGAAAATTAAAGACTCTTTTCAGGGCCATTGTTATTTGATTGTGATTCTGTGGTTCTGGTTAGCTGGGGCTGAAGAATCAGCTGTGATTAACAAGATACCAGAACTACTAACGCAAAAACTTGGCATTACTGGGACTATTGATGCTGGTTAGCTGGAGCTAAGAAATTAGCTGTGATTAAGAAGAGACCAGCATCATTGAGGTGACATCTTCTGGGAAATGTTTTCTGAAAGCACAAGGAGGCTGTGTTCTAGAGATAGCCATGGTTGTACCTTGTGCTGTGACTGGACTTGGTAATGTGTAAGAGTTACCCAGGTGGTACTGGTTTTAGAGGCATGAAGGGGTCATGCAGAGCAGCTGAGGCCAGGGAAGCACTGTGAGAGGCCATGGAAGGCCATTGGGGAAGGTGCAGCCTCTGTTGCAATTGATGGCCTAGGACTGAAGGGGTCATGCAAAGGAGTTAAGGCTTGGCACCATGAAGAGAGCCTATGAGAGGCTATTGTTGAAGCCTAGTTACAGAAGCATTTTGGAGATGCCAGTACCATGAGATGACCACTAAGAACAGCAGCAGCAATGGAGTACAGGCATCTGGAACCTAGAGGACAATGTGTGTGCTACAAAGGGCATGGCTGGAGAAGTGACCCAAGCCCTTGGAGGAGCCCAGAAGATCGCGAGTTGGATCCCAGACATTGGAAGGTAGGAGATTGATTTTTGCTTTTGATTGTGATTGTGCCCTGATATTTTTCCCTCTTGAAGGAAGTTTTAAAATGAAGCCCACAGTTAAGAGAATTTGAATTTTAAAGTACTTTGAATTTTAAGAGATATTTTAAAAGCATTGAACTTTTAGTATGTAAAGACTGTGGGACTTTTAAGTTATTTAAGATCTTGGGGATGAGTAAGAACTAAGGGTTGAGGCTTACTAGTGATGTGTTTGTGTGTCAAGTTGACAAGGGCTCAATTGTACTGGCTAGTTTTGTGTCAACTTGACTCAGCTGGGTTATCACAGAGAAAGGAGCTTCAGTTGGGGAAATGCCTCCATGAGATCCAGCTGTGAGGTATTTTCTCAATTAGTGATCAAGGGGGAAAGGCCCCTTGTGGGTGGGACCATCCCTGGGCTGGTAGTCTTGGGTTCTATAAGAAAGCAGGCTGAGCAAGCCAGGGGAAGCAAGCCAGTAAAGAACATCCCTCCATGATCTCTGCATCAGCTCCTGGGTTCTATAAGAGAGCAGGCTGAGCAAGCAGGGGGAGGAAGCCAGTAAGGAACATCCCTCCATGGCTTCTGCATCGGCTCCTGATTTCTGACCTGCCTGAGTTCCAGTCCTGACTTCCTTGGTGATGAAGAGCTATATGGAAGTGTAAGCTGAATAAACCCTTTCCTCCCCAACTTAATTCTTGGTCATGATGTTTGTCCAGGAATAGAAACCCTGACTAAGACACAAGGTGTCAGCGATTTTGAATTTCATGTTGATTCTTGTGTTTAGATAAGTTATGTGTTAGCATTTCTGGAATATTTTTGGTGTGGGGCTAAATTCTAAAGCCGCTGGGGTCAGTAGTAGACCTGTCATTCCTTAAGCTTTATTGAATACATGATATTGAGATAATTGTAACCAGGAATCTTTTTTTCCCAAATTTTACTGTACTTAAATGTGTCTAAAATTAACTGCCTGATATAAGATTCTAGAAGTTTGGACCTGCCCAGATAACTAAGAATTGCTGAACCAGAATTCCCTTCTTGCCTTTCATAGCCCCATTCCCTGTTAGCTGTAGTGTTTGCAAGGACCCCGACATGTCTTATCTTTCTAAAAGTATTGTATAAATTTACTGAGGATTGTAGTTGGTGCAGAGACTACTGGCAACTTATTTGCCTACAAAAGTTTGCTGTGTTCTCAACTCTTCTACTCAAGTGGAATTATTTGTAGTAAGTAAGAAAATTCAGATGGCCATCAAGTTAATTTTATCCTTGTTTTTAATTTTAAAATCCTAGCAAGAGGTATTTCCATATAAACACCTAGAGAAGTACCTCAAATTTGTTGTTAGTATTTGGTATTATCTCCCACATATTGAAATAAATCCCATTACCTAATCAAAGTCTAGTTTCCTTCAGAAAAGGTGATAAAGTACTTGGCATACATGTGTCTTCAGTACATTTCACCCTCTTGTTCTTTTAAATACCTACTCCAAATCAATCATTTTTAAGCCATATTAAGCAAAATGCCTTTATAACTCTCTAGAAGTTCTGTTTAAATTTGCAATTTGCATGTATAAAATGCTTTCAAAAATATTTTTCATGGTTTATGATTATCATGCCCAGACTTCTGCTTTTGTATTTTGAACTAACAAATGACAGAGGCGTACAACATGATTTGTACCCAGATGATTTCAAGTGACATGTCCTGATGTAAAAGCTGACTAATTTCACCCAATCATTGGGTGTGGGCCTATCCTTCAGGATAAAACTTTTGTTTTCTTCCAAAAGCACTTTATCTTCTTAGATATTTTAAAGGGATCCCTACCAAACACATCAGATATCCAAAACACTTTGGACAGGTGACATCTCCTGTGATGGCACTGGAAAGAAAACCAACCAGGCAAAATTGCAACATAGCATCATTCTGACTGTCTGCTTAGGAGATTCATTTCCACTATTCTCTTAAAATAACTTTGGCTGGGAAATCCTCATTATGTATGCTATGGACTTCTTGGAAGCAGTTCCTAAATAAGTTATAGTGTAGGTTAAAGTATTCTTTTCTTAAAGGTACTATCCTTTTCACAATTTAAATTATATAGAACATTATTTTTTTTCTCAGAACTATGGCTGTTTTTATCTAGATATATAAGGAAAACATATTCAACAATATGGTTTGGGCAATAGAATTTGCTTCTGACTCTATACCATTTTGAAATTTGTGTGTGTGTGTGTGTGTGTGTGTGTGTGTAGAAAAGAGGAAGATAAACATTAATAAATTACATGATCAACTGACCCTGAGAAGCAAATACACAGACTGCCTAGAACTGTACTTTTGTTTTATGCCTGCAAGGGAATAGAAATATAAGTTGTTAATGCCCATCTGAAATGCATGTATAGCACTCTAATATCCTTTTTAAATGAAAAAATCATCTCTTCTGTCCACACATGGATTATTACTGGATAAAGAGCGCAAATAGTTACCTTTGCACATAGTGTGTGTGTGTGCATGTTAGATGAAATTGGGTGGTAATGGAAAAGACAATTATATGCTGTGAAGGAGCAAGGTTGATAAAAAGCCTTGTGAGTGCTTTTTTGGGGCTACATACAAAGGATAAATTTTACAATAGGAAAAATAATAAATCTTGCTTGAATATTCCCTATACACAATTAATGCCCAATGGCTTTCCTGTACTGTTCTGCAAGACCACCGTACTCTGCTTTATTCTGATGAGGTGTTTCTTACTACATTGGTCCTGCATGAGTGATGGAAGTACCGCCTTAGTCTTCCCCTGCAGAGCAGCAATTCTCAGTGCGTCTAACAGTGGATAAGAAGCTCCTAGTCATCCATTGCTTGCCTTTGTTTACAGAGGACTGATCTTTCATAGAATATCAGAGCAGGCAAGTTCACATATGAACACAGCATGGATATTATCATAAGACATACTCAACCCTAGTATCAGACTTCTTCAAATGAATTTTGAATAGAATGATTATTCTATGTTTCTCATTAATTTGTCCTGAATCCCATAAAATCTTAGGATGCCATTATCAAATTGATATATATTGTTGAGAATTATCTAGAACTGATTCAAGTAAATAGAGTATAGGGATACCTTTTTAAACTAGAAGAAGTCATGAATGATCTGTAGCTCTTGACTGGCTATGTGATGACACTCAAAATACAGCCACATGGCCAGACACCAGAGAACATCAGCATTGGATGGAACTATCACATATATATATATATATATATATATATATATATATATATATATATATATATATATATATTAGGAAGTGAATGTGACTTAGGACAACCAGGTCTTTTTATTCAAAATGTATTCTGGAGGCTTATTTGCTGGGTCCATCACAGTATATTAGAAATAAAGGAAGGAAGGGATGGAGGAAGGTAGGGAGAGAAAGAGAGAAAGGGAGAAAGAGAGAGAGAGAGAGAGCCTGTATTTATGTTTTTATTTATCTTGTTTTCCTGTTCTATTGTATGCCATGCTAGATATTAGTATATAATGTTATTAGGAAGTCAGATATTTAAGATTAGAGACGCAATCTTGCTTACCACTCTCTGGCCTACATCTAGAAGAAGGCACAACACAAAGGCATCATTCAGTAACTATTGCTACAGCTTATGTATGTCACATTTAAATGAGAAAAGGAGAGGAACATAACTGCTCCTAGGGATACTGGAGGAGAAGGTTTACTGTAGATATGTGTGGGAGAGCACAGCCAGAGGCAGGGACATCTGGAAAATCCAGAGTGGACATAACCCTTAGCCATGTGAGGATGGGGGATGTGTGTGTATGGGAGGGGGTAGAAAGGAAGTGGGGAGAAAGAAAACCAGATGCACCAGCCAGGACACAAAGGACAGTAGACTAAATGGACCAGGTAACCAAAATGGTTGGATTTTATAGGGAAGGGCAGCTGGGGGAAAGGCAGTCCAGCCTCTGGTCTGGGGAAGTTCAGGGTAAAGGGTAGGGTATGCTAGCCAGGAGGACCCAGTAACAGGTAGAACTGATGGATACAGAAAGAACCTGGCAGCTAGGTCCCCTTTGAGATTTTAAATAGGCACCTCAGCTCTTTGTCCTGAGTTTGAAACATAAATATTTACATCACATTTAGGTGGGATTGTAAGAGTTTCAACACTTGAAAAAAAATCTGAGAATAACTTCAACAAGACATACATGAGGACCTAATCTGTACGAGAGGTGAAAGGGTTAACATCTACACGTGTAAAGAAAAGCAAAAAAAACTGTGTTCTTTCAATTTTAGGGACTATGGAATATAACACAACTTATGATGTTTTCCCTGATGCATTCCAGCCAATTTGGACCCAACCTACTCTTCTCTGATAAGCATGAATTCTGGTTTGTTGTTTGTTTTTTTTGTTTTGTTTTGTTTGTTTGTTTGTTTTGACTGCCATATTTTCTCATTGCTTATTTTGTCATTGGTGCATCTAAAGCTAAATATTTAAGGAGAAACAGGTAGTTCTTTTCTACTAAATGAGACTACCTCAATAAAGATCTTCAGGATACAAATCTCAGGAAGGAATTTGGAAATCCAGATTTGATCTGTGATTATTGTTGTTTCACTGTCAGGTGGTGAAAGTCTCTGTGACTTCCTTTTTCTTGGGCTACAGTGCTAAGGATGGATTTGTGATAAGCAGATATGCAATGACTGAAATGTATCATGAATCCTTTCTGACACCCTCATGTATCTACCACTAGAACAAGTTATCTTCCTTTTAAAATGTTAATAGTCCATGTGTTTAAACAAAACTTTTTTTAAACTAACCTTTATAGGAAAATAACCATGTGTTTAAACTAACCATGTGTTTAAACTAACCTTTATAGGAAAGTCAATGATTAGCAACACTAACTCCATTAGCTAATTCTCTTGTTACCTATAGGAATGCTGTGATTAGAGTCCTCAGTGCCAAAGAAAGTCAGCACCACTCTCTGCCTTCCATAGACCCTACATCATCCAGTCATGCTGGCATTTACCAAGTTTCTGTCTCTCTCAGCTAACTAGCTAATATTAATAGTCATAAGATTCATCTATGAAATGAGAAAAATGGACTGCCATGTCCTAGCTTTATAGTGACCTGAAGTCAGTATTACTTGGATTCTCTTAGGACCCTGAGAATTTTGACAATAAATTACACTTCTGTCTTAAACCCTTAGATACAGTATTTTGCTCCCCTATCTTAATTAATTTTAAAACACAATGTGGCCCCTTCCTAGAATTAAGAACAAAGCACACACTGAAGGAGCTACAGAGATCATGTGTGAAGTTGAATCAAAAGGATGGACCAACCACTGACGGCGGCTGCCAGGGATCCCTCCCATAATCAGCCACCAAAATAAACACTATAGCATATGCCAGCAAGATAAGCTGAAAGGGACCCGATATAGCTGTCTTGTGGGAGGCTATACCAGTGCCTGGTAAACACAGAAGTGGATGCTCACAGTCAGCTATTAGTTGGAACACAGGACTCTCAAGGTAGGAGCTAGAAAAAGTACCCAAAGAGCGGAAGGGGTCTTCAACCCTCTAGGTGGAAGAATAACATGAACTAACTAGTTCCCCCTGCGCTCATGTCTCTAGCTGCATATATGGAAGGAGATGGCCGAGTTGGCCATCATTGGGAGGAGAGGCCCCTTGGTCATACAGATTCTATATGCCCCAGAACAGGGGAATGCCAGGGCCATTACGTGGGAGGGGGTGGGTAGGGGAGCAGGGCGGGGATGCGGGAGGGTAAGGGAAAATTTCTGAATAACATGTGAAATGTAAATGAAGAAAATATCTAATAAAGAGAAAAAAATAAAATAAATCTTTTATTAAGATTGCAGTTGAAAAAAAAAAAACACAATGTGTCATTGTGACATTTCATACATCATCATAGTTTGTTCTTACCTTCCTCATAGCCCTCTTCCATCCTACCCTGATGTTCTTGTTAGTTCTGCAAAAGTCTTTCATTTAAAAAAATTATTATGCATGTTTTTGTATGCATGTGTGTATGTGTGTATGCGTATGTGCAGTGTGTGTTTGTGTATGTGTGCATGTGTGTGTGCGTGCATGTGTATGTATGTGTATGTGTGTGTGCATGTGCATGTTTGTGTGTGTGTATGCATGTATGTGTATGTGTATGTATGTGTGTGTTCACACTATGCGTGTGTGTATGTCATGAAGCATGTGTGGGGCTCAGAGGAATATTTATAGCGGTATTATTTCATTCCACCAAGTGGGTCTCAGCAATCAAACTCAGGTTTTCAGGTTTTCAGGCTTAGTGACAAGTGTGTTTATCTGTGGAACCCTCTTGACAACTGGTCTCACTTTTTTGTCACAAACATTTTATTGCTTTGTTTTGTTTCCCCTTCCTACTTCTTTGAGACCACATCACAGCCACCCACCTGCTTCTGCCCTTGGGTTCTGGGATTACAAGTGCTTGTTACCATGCACAGTTAATATCTGCATGCCATATTCTGTTTTATTTATTTCTATATTTTTTCTAGTATCAGACTGATTTTTTAAAGTTTAAATCTTCTTAAAGTTTCAGTCTTTTTTTTTGGTCCCTCCCTCCCTCAAAGTTTCAGTCTTTTATGGTGTATTCATGTGCATGATAGTGTGCAGTGTGTGTGTGTGTGTGTGTGTGTGTGTGTGTGTGTGTGTGTGTGTGTTTGGTCATTGGGGAAGAAGTACTTGTGGGAGTCATTTAGATTCTGTTTGGAAAAGGAAAAAATATTTATCAGAAACACTGAGATAAAAATTTTCATGTTCTGTTGCTTGAGAGATGGCTCAGTGGTTAGAGCACCCTGCTACTTGAGAAGAGTTTGGTTCTCACATTCAAGTCAGGTGGGTCACAACTGCGGATGGCTCCAGCTCCAGGAGAATATACCCTCTTCTGTTATACATATCACCCTCTTCTGGTTACCATGGACACCATCAGATATGTGAACACCATTTTCCACTCCCACAAAAGCACATCTATATACAAATAATTGTAAAATGAGGTCAGCGTTTAAAAACTTTAACAAAAAAAAATAAGTTGCAGTGTCTTTAATATGTCCCTAAGTAACCACCATCTCCCTCCTATGGCATAAGAAAGGCTGAGAAGAGAGAAAGGCTGGTCTCAGAGGGGACAATGGAGGAGAACTCAACCTTGGTAAAAGCCACTTTATAGTTCCAACTTTGTTCGTAATAATTCTGGAAGAAAGTCCTAGGACACTGAATTTTGACAATAAAGTACTCTTCTGTCTTAAACCCTTGGTTGTAATCAGATACAGTGCTATTTGTAAAACTAAACCATTCACTCATGAGATCCTCTGTTCAGAAGAAAACTGCAGTCTTAAAGTAGACTATCACCTGATAAATTTTAGGATATTTCAGCATATAGTTCTTGAATGCTATAATTCATTATTCTGGGAAAACAGTCTCTCCACAAATGGTTTTCTTCTTCTTTTTTTTTTTTTTTTTTTTTTTCTTCTTAGGACAGTCGCTTAATGCCCTCTTCTGGTTATAAATCAAAGCAAAATCACTCTTATTGCAATGATATTATCTGAAAACTTGAGTGTACTATTTATTTTTTCCCCATTTTTATTAGATATTTTCTTCATTTACATTTCAGATGTTATCCCAAAAGTCCCCTATACGCTCCCCCAACCCCCACCCTGCTCCCCTACCCACCCACCCCTACATCTTGGCCCTGGCGTTCCCCTGTACTGGGGCATATAAAGTCTGCATGACCAAAGCGCCTCTCTTACCAATGATGGCCAACTAGGCCATCTTCTATATATGCAGCTAGAGACATGAGCTCTGGGGGTACTAGTTAGTTCCTATTATTCTTCCACCTATAGGATTGAAGACCCCTTTAGCTCCTTGGGTACTTTCTCTAGCTCCTTCCTTGTGAGTCCTGAGTTCTATCTAATAGCTGATTGTGAGCTTTCACTTCCATGTTTGCCAGGCACAGGTATAGGCTCCCACAAGACAGCTATATCAGGGCCCTTTCAGTACTATCTTGCTGGCATATGCAATCATGTCTATGTTTGGTGGCTGATTATAGGATGAATCCCCAGCTGCAGCAGTCACTGGTTGGTCTATCCTTTTGGCTCAGCTCCACACGTGATCTCTGTACCTCCTTCAATATATGCTTTCTTCTTAATTCTAGGAAGGGGCAAAGTGACCACATTTTGATCTTCATTCTTCTTGAGATTCTTGTGTAAATTGTATCTTGGGTATTCTAGGTTTCTGGGCTAATATCCACTTATCAGTGAGTACATGTTATGTGAGTTCTTTTGTGATTGGGTTACCTCACTCAGGATGATACCCTCCAGATCCATCCATTTGCCTAGGAATTTCATATATTCATTGTTTTTAATAGCTGAGTAGTACTCCATTGTGTAAATGCACCAAATTTTTTGTATCCATTCCTCTGTTGAGGGACATCTGGGTTGTTTCCAGCTTCTGGCTATTATGAATAAGGCTGCTATGAACATAGTGGAACATGTGTCCTTATTACCTGATGGTACATCTTCTGGATATATGCCCAGGAGAGGTATTGCAGGATCTTCCAGTAGTACTATGTCCATTTTTCTGAGGAACCACCAGACTTATTTCCAGAGTGGTTGAACAAGCTTGCAGTCCCACCAACAATGGAGGAGCGTTCCCCTTTCTCCACATCCATGCCAGCATCTGCTGTCACGTGAATTTTTTATCTTAGCCATTCTCACTGGTGTGAGGTGGAATCTCAGGGTTGTTTTGATTTGCATTTCTCTGATTAAGGATGTTGAACATTTTTTCATGTGCTTCTCAGCCATTCGGTATTCCTCAGTTGAGAATTCTTTGTTTAACTCTGTGCCCCACTTTTTAATGGGGATATTTGATTTTCTGGTGTCCACCTTCTTGAGTTCTTTATATATATTGGATATCAGTTCCCTATCTGATTTAGGGTTGGTAAAGATCCTTTCCCAATCTGTTGGTGGCCCTTTTGTCTTGTTGACAGTATCTTTTGCCTTACAAAAGCTTTGCAACTTTATAAGGTCCCATTTGTCAATTCTTGATCTTACAGCACAAGCCATTGCTGTTCTATTCAGGAATTTTTCCCCAGTGCCCATATCTTCCAGGCTTTTCCCTACTTTCTCCTCTATAAGTTTCAGTGTCTCTGGTTTTATGTGGAGATTCTTAAACCACTTAGACTTGACCTAAGTACAAGGAGATAAGAATGGATCAATTCCCAGTCTTCTACATGATAGCTGCCAGTTGTGCCAGCACCATTTGTTGAAAAGGCTGTCTTTTTTCCACTGGATAGTTTTAGCTCCCTTGTCAAAGATCAGGTGACCATAGGTGTGTGGATTCATTTCTGGGTCTTCTGTCCTATTCCATTGATCTTCCTGTCTGTTGCTGTATCAGTACCATGCAGTTTTTTTTTTTGTTTGTTTGTTTGTTTGTTTTTTTACAATTGCTCTATAGTACAGCTTGAGGTCAGGCCAGGAGATTCCACCAGAGGTTCTTTTATTGTTGAGAAGAGTTTTTGCTAGTCTAGGTTTTTTGTTATTCCAGATGAACTTGCAAATTGTCTTTTCTAGATCCTTGAAGAATTGAGTTGGAATTTTGATGGGGATTGCATTGAATCTGTAGATAGCTTTAGGCACGAGAGCCATTTTTACTATATTGATTCTGCCAATCCATGAGCATGGGAGATCTTTCCATCTTCTGAGATCTTCCTCAATTTCTTTCTTCAGAGACTTGAAGTTCTTGTCATACAAATCTTTCACTTCCTTCGTAAGAGTCACACC
Source organism: Mus minutoides (assembly GCA_902729485.2). NCBI lineage: Eukaryota > Metazoa > Chordata > Mammalia > Rodentia > Muridae > Mus > Mus minutoides. Next base: position 37,392 of record CACVCL010021882.1, on the reverse strand, counting down.
AAGATATTTTATATTGTTAGTGACTATTGTGAAGGGTGTTGTTTCCCTGATCTCTTTCTCAGCCCATTTATCCTTTGTATAGAGAAAGGCCGTCGATTTGTTTGAATTAATTCTATATCCAGCTACTGCACTGAAGCTGTTTATCAGGTTTAGGAGTTCTCTGGTGGAATTTTTGGAGTCACTTATATATACTATCATATCATCTGCAAATAGTGATAGTTTGACTTCTTCCTTTCCAATTTGTATCCCCTTGACCTCCTTTTGTTGTCGAATTGCTCTGGCTAGGACTTCAAGTACTATATTGAATAGGGAGGGAGAAAGTGGGCAGCCTTGTCTAGTCCCTGATTTTAGTGGGATTGCTTCCAGTTTCTCTCCATTTAGTTTGATGTTGGCCACTGGTTTGCTGTACATTGCTTTTATCATGTTTAGGTATGGGCCTTGAATTCTTGATCTTTCCAAGACTTTTATCATGAATGGGTATGGGATTTTGTCAAATGCTTTCTCAGCATCTAAGGAGATGATCCTGTGGTTTTTATCTTTGATTTTGTTTATAGAGTGTATTACATTGATAGATTTCCATATAATAAACCATCCCTGCATTCCTGGGATGAAGCCTACTTGGTCATGATGGATGATCATTTTGATGTGTTCTTGGATTTGGTTGGCGAGAATTTTGTTGAGTATTTTTGCGTCGATGTTCATAAGGGAAATTGGTCTGAAGTTCTCTATCTTTGTTGTGTCTTTATGTCGTTTAGGTATCAGAGTAATTGTGGCTTCATAGAATGAATTGGGTAGTGTACCTTCAGATTCTATTTTGTTGGATAGTTTGAGAAGAACTGGAATTAGGTCTTCTTTGAAGGTCTGATAGAATTCTGCACTAAACCCATCTGGTCCTGGGCTTTTTTTGGTTGGGAGACTATTAATGACTGCTTCTATTTCTTTAGGAGATATAGGGCTGTTTAGGTCATTAATCTGATCCTGGTTTAGCTTTGGAACTTGGTATCTGTCTAAAAAATTATCCATTTCATCTAGATTTTCCAATTTTTTTTTTAATATAACCTTTTGTAGAAGGATCTAAAGGTGTTTTGAATTTCCTCAGGATCTGTTTTTATGTCTCCCTTTTCATTTCTGATTTTGTTAATTCGGATGCTATCCCTGTGCCCTCTAGTGAGTCTGGCCAAGGGTTTGTCTATCTTGTTGACTTTTTCAAAGAACCAGCTCCTGGTTTGATTGATTCTTTGAATTTTTCTTTTTGTTTCCACATGGTTGATTTCACCCCTGAGTTTATTTCCTGCCGTCTACTCCTCTTAGGTGAATTTGCTTCCATTTGTTCTAGAGCTTGCAGATGTGATGCCAAGCTACTAGTGTATGCTCTCTCCATTTTCTTTTTGTAGGAACTCAGAGCTATGTGTTTACCTCTCAGGAATGCTTTCATTGTGTCCCATAAGTTTGGGTATGTTGTGGCGTCATTTTTGTTAAACTCTAGAAAGTCTTTAATTTCTTTCTTTATTTCTTCCTTGACCAAGGTATCATTGAGTAGAACGTTTTTCAGTTTCCACGTGAATGATGGTGTTCTGTTACTTATGTTGTTATTGAAGAACAGCCTTACACTATGGTGATCTGAAAGGATGCATGGGAAAATTTCAATATTTTTGAATCTGTTGAGGCCTGTTTTGTTGCCAATTATGTGGTCAATTTTGGAGAAGGTGCCATGAGGTGCTGAGAAACAGGTATATCCTTTTGTTTTAGGATGAAATATTCTGTATATATCTGTTAAGTCCATTTGTTTCATAGCCTCTGTTAGTTTGACTGAGTCTCTGTTTAGTTTCTGTTTCTAGGATCTGTCCATTGATGAGAGTGGGGTGTTGAAGTCTCCCACTATTATTGTGTGAGATGCAACGTGTGTTTTGAGTTTTACTAAAGTTTCTTTAATGAAAGTGGCTGCCCTTGCATTTCAAGCAAAGATATTCAGAATTGAGAGTTCCTCTTGGAAGATTTTGCCTTTGATGAGTATGAAGTGCCCCTCTTTGTCTTTTTTATAACTTTCGGTTGAAAGTCTATTTTATTCGATATTAGAATTGCCACCCCAGCTTTTTTCTTTGGCCCGTTTGCTTGGAAAATTGTTTTCCAGCCTTTCACTCTGAGGTAGTGTCCATCTTTTTTCCTGAGGTGTGTTTCCTGTAAGTAGCAAAACGATGGGTCCTGTTTGTGTAGCCAGTCTGATAGTCTATGTCTTTTTATCGGAGAATTGAGTCCATTGATATTAAGTGATATTAAGGAACAGTAGTTGTTGCTTCCTGTCATTTTTGTTTTTTAGAGTTGGTATTCTGTTCTTGTGGCTGTCTTCTTTTAGGTTTGTTGAAGAATTATTTTCTTGCTTTTTCTAGGGCAGAATTTCCATCCTTGTATTGTTTTTTTTTTCTGTTATTATCCTTTGAAGGGCTGGATTTGTGGAAAGATATTGTGTGAATTTGAATTTGTCATGGAATACTTTGGTTTCTCCATCTATGGTAAATGAGAGTTTTGCTGGGTATAGTAGCCTGGGCTGGCATTTGTGTTCTCTTAGTGTCTGTTTAATATCTGTCCATGATCTTCTGGCTTTCATAGTCACTGGTGAGAAGTCTGGAGTAATTCTGATAGGCCTGCCCTTATATGTTACTTGACCTTTTTCCCTTACAGCTTTTAATATTCTGTCTTTATTTAGTGCATTTGTTGTTCTGATTATTATGTGTCGGGAGGAATTCCTTTTCTGGTCCAGCCTATTTGGAGTTCTATAGGCTTCTTGTATGTTTATGGGCATCTCATTCTTTAGGTATGGAAAGTTTTCTTCAATAATTTTGTTGAAGATATTTGCTGGCCCTTTAAGTTGAGAATCTTCATTCTCATCTACTCCTATTATCTTTAAGTTTGGTCTTCTCATTGTGTCCTGGATTTCCTGGATATTTTGCGTTAGGATCTTTTTGCATTTAGCATTTTCTTTGATTGTCATGTCTATGCTCCCTATAGAATCTTCTGTGCTTGAGATTTTTCTCTTCCATCTCTTGTATTCTGTTGCTGATGCTCATATATACGGTTCCTGATTTTTTTTTTCCCTATGGTTTCTATCTCCAGGGTTATCTCCTTTTGGGTTTTCTTAATTGTTTCTACTTCCATTTTTATGTCCTGGGTGGCTTTGTTCAATTACATCACCTGTTTGGTATTGTTTTCCTGAAATTCTCTAAGTTATTTATCTGTGTTTTCCAGTATTTCCTTCTTATTATCCTCCATCATCATCATGATGATTGACTTTAGATCCATGTCCTGCTTTTCCGGTGTAATGTTGTATCTAGGACTTGATGTGGTGGGTGAGTTTGGCTCTGGTGATGCCAAGTACCGTTGGTTTCTGTTGCTTCTGTTCTTACGTTTGCCTCCTACCATCTCTGCCAGAGGAGACCTGGCGTTGTTGCAGACCAGAAGAAAGCCACTGCCCTGGTCTGTCCCTTTATCTCCCAGCTGCAGTCTTGAGTTCCAAGAGATTGGATTGGAACAGATGTTGTGTTCTGCTGCTCACCTGTGGTCCCAAGATGGCTTGGGGAGTCTCGTAGGGACCTCGAGTGAGTGCACAGCGCCTGGGCCCAAGATGGACTTGAGCTGGTGCAGGGCCAGAAGGGAGCCGCTGTCCTTCCCTGGGCCTTTATCAATCTCCCGGCTGAAGTCTCAGGTCCCAAGTGATTGGATTGGAACAGATGTTGTGTCCCACTGCTCACCTGTGGTCCCAAATAGCCCGGGGAGTCTCGCCTGCACCTCGGAAGAGTGCAGAGTACCTGTGTCCGAGACGACCGGAGCTGGTGCAGGGCCGGAGTTGGTGCAGGGAGGACTGGACTATTTACTTTTTAATGATTTATTTCATAGTATGTTTCAACAATGTTTATTCTTGGCATATTTTAAGTTAATGTGCACTATTGATGCTATAGTAATTCAAATGTTTAAATTTTAATTAATAGAGCTTAAAATATTTTTCAAGACTGGAGTCTATGTAGTGGGAATTATTATTTGTGATAAAAATAAACTAGCTTACAACTCTTTTCATACTTTTATAAAGAAAATCTCATATAGATATTATAAAATATGGTGTTACTATAATTATTAACATCTAAGGTTCTGCCCACACATGTATATGGGAGTAGCTAAATCATCTGACTAGTCCATTAGTAGGTCAAATACATGATGATATTCAAAAATTTTTAACTTTATTTAATATGTATAGCCAGTTGTCCATACTTCAGTGGATAGTCCTAAACCTATAGTCACGTAGGCAACAATTAATGAGCTAGATGGACTATAAAAAGAGTGTATTAAGTTGGACAAAAGAACATGAAGAGGAAACAGGGAAGTTACAGGGGTATGATAGGGAGAGAATATGATCAAAAACATTGTTTACATATAGGAAACTTTCAACAATTAGAAAAAATAGAAACAACACTACTTCTAACCTAAGAAGAGATTTCAAAGACTATAGAGTATATATATATATATATATATATATATATATATATATATATATATATATGTAACATTTGGATGCTACCTTGAACATACTGAACTGTATAGTTTGCAGTAATATTATTTTTTTTTAGAGTAAATAATTTTAAGGTAAATTAATTTCAGAGGTGCTGTACTCCTTTCAGAAAGGGAACCTGTGGAATAACTCCAAGACAACTCTGAGGATCTCGCCGGCTGAGTGGGCTGTACAAAGTGGCTATTATCTAATGGATGCAAAGATAAGGGAACGTGAAGGAATGTTCCCTTGGGTATTAAGTTACAAAATAGCAGACCTGCATTTTGTGCTTCCTGTTTTAGCCATTCTGCCTCAGTCTGTTGCTCTGAGTAATGCAGAGTGCCTACCATATGCTTCATATGAGCAACCACCCGGGGAAAGCCAGATTCCATGGCATTGATGCCTCTGGCCACAAGTCATTAAGGATGTGAAGCCCAGCCATAACACATCCCCTGCCAAATGGAAGCTTACAGGTATTCAAAGAATCCACGTGTAAACAATAGGATTTCTCCCATGTCCATGCACAAAAATCTACAGTATCTGGTCATAGATGAAATGCTCAGAATTACCAAATGAAAAAGAACTCAGGGGAGGCTGACAAATGAGGAGAAACTTGGCGGCAGTCTAGAACTTGGTGGCAGTCTAGAACTTGGTGGCAGTCCAGAACTTGATTTAGCCCTGAGAAAAACTCCAGCATAAAAACTAAACAAGGCATTTTCGAACTAAGAAAATTATCAAAGTTTCTTGTTGACTTTGCCACTTGATGGAGCTATAATACCAGATAACTTTAAAACCCACTTGATTTTCACAGGAGCAGTCCTTGGGAGACATATAGGCAAAAATACATTATCCTAGTCACTGTTTGTTCCAGTAACCACTGTCTTCCTCCTCTGAGCAATTGCTATGGCACAACAAGAGAAAATTTAAGATTGACCTGGGCTAATAGTACAGGATAGTTCGCTTTGTTTTTCTTTAGTTAGGGTGTGAGTGCTCCGATGAGTGCTGATACAAATGAAATGTATGTTCATGCCTGTAGGGGAAAGAAATCTCTCTTAGGAGCTTACATCGGTTGTTCTTATTGTTTAAGACAGGATTTCTCACTGAATCTGATGCTAGCCTCTTGTGCTAGACTGGATGACTAGTAAGGCCCAGCGAGGTACTTGTCTTGATGGATTACAGTATACACTGCCACGCTGAGCTTGTTATGAGGATCCTGGGAATCTAAACTAAAATCTTCACCTTGCATGGTAAATATATTCTAACAAGCCGTAATTAATAAAATCATTAAGGACAGAGATCATACCTTTAAGATGTGTAAGCAAATATTATGAACAGAAGGGCCAATTTTCTTGAAGAGTAAATCCTGGACAGGATGTGTGGGCCAATCATAGGTTAGAGAAAGACTAAGCATTTAAAGGAAGAGTGAATGCATAATGGAAAGAAGTGGTGGCTGTAGGTCACAGCCATAGCCTTATTCTTACCAAGTCTGTTAAGTTTGTTTGGTAAATAAAGGGTCTCAATCTATATAAAATCTTTGGCTCTAAACATTTTCTAGAGTCCAGAGTTTCTCGGGATTTGTAAAGAAAAATGCTATCTGATAGAATACACCATATTCCCAAAATATCTGAAGTAGCACCAGTTCAATAAGTACCTTGAAGAATAGATTCCACAATAATTGGGACACTTTATACTTTCAGGTAGAGTATTAGGGACAAATGCAAATTAAGATGTGCCATAGAGTCAGTGAGTAGAAAGGGAGCTTCAGGAACTAGGATGAGGCCGAGCAATGATGTGAAACTTCAGTAGCTTCAGGTGGTTTTGTTGTCCATACACTACAATCTTTGCTATTGTCTTAAAGTAGGGAAAGGAAAATGAGATTCTGTATTCTCATGTGATTAAATATTGGATATGTGAGGAAGAAGGGTGAGGTTGAGTGTTGTGGTTTCTTGAACCTGATAGTAGTTGACAACAGGAAACATACTGGCCATCTTCCCAAACCTGAGAGCATGACTTCTTTAATCCTGGTCTGTAATATGTAACAGTATCTGGGAAGATTCTAGCCATCAAAGCCTGGTCACCAAGACCTTTCCCAAAAAATGGGCACTACCCCTTTCCTTTGAACACCCAAACCAACAATGTGTAAGCTATGGTACATAGGCATTCTTTTAGATATATATTGAGACACTGAGATGGTACTGAACTGAGTCTATGGGTTGGGCCTACTTGTGTCTTCCATGTTCTATCATGTGTAACATAGTAAGAGGCATGACTGTAGAAGGAGTGAGTGGGCCCCACTAGTCTTTGAAGATCTCTGATCCTTTCATCTTTGACTTCCTATCTTCCATGACTGTGTAAAACAAATTTCTCATGTTTAGAAACTATATATATAGTAGGTGGTATTTTGTTACAGTACAAGAGAGAAACATGATAGTCTACCAAGAGGTGACCAAGTGATTATCAGGGCATGATAATATGCTCCTACCTGTCACCTTGTGTTATGTTGTCTGGAAGAAAAGAGACAGACAAACCTGACAATATGCTAGCTTCACTTCTCACCTTCTGTTCACATATAGAACCAACACGGAGAACTTGAGAAATGATTGTTTATTAGGTTTAACAAGGATTTGATGTGTTTCTTAGTGACAATCTCCCTTTAGAGGGAAGGGATCTCAGAGTGGCAGGGATGAAAAAAATAAACTCAGTTGGGTCACTGAGAATCAATGGCATTTGCGGAGCAATCTTACATCCACACATTTTTCTTAGAGGCATGTTTGTTCACTTACTGTGATTAAGCATTAGATATAGACTTTCAACAGATCTTATGTCGTGTAAATTCTAATGCAGGGGTGTGAACTAGAGCACCATGAGAAAAGTCTAAACTCTTGCAAGTGATATGTATCTATTCTTATAAAAAGTAAATCAATACCCTAGCCAAAATGGAAGCGATGGAAAGAATGTATTTAGTGAATCAATTGGCCAGTTGGTCTCAAATGATAAATTTTATTTTTACTGCATTGCCCAAGATAATTTTTCTTTGTGTAATGTGGCCCAGATATCCTATGTTCTAAAATATGGAATACTTTATATAACACAAACTCCAGGCTTTCAAAGTTTCCACCGAGAAATCTGCTATTATTCTGATATGTTTTCCTTTATATGTTGTGACTTAAAGTTTTGACTTTTACTGCTTCAATTCTCTTTGCTCTATATTGTTTACTGTTTTAACTGTGATATGCCATGGAGAACTTCTGGTTTTGTCTGTCATGGTCTTTTTACCTTCTTCTATCTGTGTAAGTATGTCTTTCTTTAGTTTGGAGAAGTTTTCTTTTTGATCTGGTGTAATATTTGATCTGTGACATTGGCCTTGACCTAGAATGAATGTTTTACCTTGATCACAAATGTGTTTCAAGCGTACTTTTTTTCTCCTAGTACAATTAACCCATGATGTATGAAGGTTTTCTGAGCTTTATTTGCAACTTTATTCTATAGGGGGCTTGAGATTACTTGTGTTAGTTTAAGCATTCTATGAAATCATTGTCAAGCATTGTGAAATCATACAGCATTATTACATAAGAGTACATCTTCATAACGATCTTCAGGAAATTTTAATAGGATGGGCTAGTGCCCCAGTATCAGTAGGCTATGTAATAGTGACAGCAAAGGCATATCAGCAGCAAAAGGCAATTCTGGGATGAAGTCTCTGATAACTTTGCATCTCAGAGCTCACCCATCTCAGGCCATGCAAAATGGTGGGACATCTCTAGAAAACTCATTTGCATGCATGATGGAAATTAGTTTCATAGATAGCTCCTGACAATATATTATCCAAGGTATATCTTTGATTCTTTAATTTTCTTTAGCTATATTTAGTACATTAAAAAATTCTACCAATCATTTTTCTAAAACACCCCTACATGACATCTATTTGTATCCTCATTAATTGAGCAATCAACTTTACTCTGCCTCTTCTTAGATCAAACTACTTTTCCTCTGCCTGAACATCAGAAATTGATTAATGTACCAAAATACAAGCTGCTTGTCACTTGCAAGCCTTGTCACTGGGTGTAGAGCATGCCAATTATCACCATTTCCCATAAATAAAATCCAAAATCAATACAGAATTCAAAGCAATCTTGCCACCTGCTCCTTAGCTCCACCATTTCAGCCTGGCTCCCACAGCTTCTTTAGAAATCTGAGTTTATAGAGCCACTGAATTATTGCTAACTCCAGAAAGATACTGTTTGTTTCTTTGCATATATATACAACATGAATGTGTGTCTAACATATATACATACTGTATATAAGACAGAATACATATATCTGTGTAGTTCTATAATACATTGAAACAAGAAGAAAATTTTCTTCTTGTTCTCCTTCCTTTAAGAACACAGTTCATACTTAACTCAGATTTCATATTCCCTCAAATGTAGTCTTCCTCCGTATTTTAAAATAAATTAAGTACTTGGCATCTGCTGTTTATTGCTTCCCTTTTGTCAGTTTTATGGCAATATGTGTTCCATTATGTGTGTATTCTCAACAGCATCTAATCCATCTGACTCTCGATAGAAATTGTTGAAGTAGTTATTATGTATGATGAAACCATCATCGGATTTCAACTCCCATCCCTCAGGACTTGGGGTATTGGTCTGATGCTGTTTATATTCAACTGTAAATTCTATACCCCAAGATCTGGTTGCTACAAGACAAGAAAATCCTCATGAATACCAAATTTTCTTGTGTAAAACTTGCCTCTCAATTTATCCATGATTGGTTAATAAAAATGCCTACAGCCTGAAGATGGGCATAAAAGAGGTAGGTAGGATTTTGGATTCCAGGTATGGAGTCTCAGGCAGGAACCATGAAGGGAGGAAGAGGAAAGAAGCTACTATAGACTAGCATGGATAGTAAACATGTGGCCATGAGGGCCGCTGGCCTCATGAGCAGCAGCCTAGACAGAGTATGGCAGGTAATATCTTGGACTTAATGACAGGGAAGTAGACAAAATAGCAAAGAGGGTTGATACCTGCCCAGCTCCTCTGCTTTAACGTTTATTACAAATCTAAAGTTTGTGTGTCTTTTATTTGGGAACTATATGTTCTAGGTGGAACAATAAACCACAGAATAATATTTACCACAACACAATATTTTACTAAGTTTTTTAAACATATATTCAAACAAGCAGGATCCAGCAAAATTCTTTCAAATGTAGGTCCAAAGTCATCCTTTTAGAGAACTATTAAGAGTTCATGAAGATTAGGCCATATCAATGACAGCCTATAAGTGACTGTGGTATCTACCAGAGGATGGGTTTCTAAGCGATCTATCAGGATACTGAAGCCATATTTCTGCCAATTCGATTATGACAAATTGTAGTCAAAACAAATGATGGAGGAAAGTTTTCTGATTCGACAGCAGCTCAAAACAACACTAAGATGGGCTTTGGAAATTTCAAATACCATTCTGACAAATACACTTTCCCAGAAAACTGAAATGAAAAGAAACACATGTTCAGTTGACCAGGCCATGACCCAGGAAGATTCTGTAGTTTCCCTGATGAATGGTCAGTAGCAATAGTAAGACGCTGATGGTCTACTTCTTAAAACACCAGAGAACTTCAGAGTCTAGGCTTGTTCCCAAGTTCAGCTCTGTCTACTGCCTCAAACACATGGATTTTGAAATGTCTGGCTTGTTGACTTATCAAATACTAAACTCCAAAATTAAACTAGCACTGATTTGATTTTAATATGTTAAACTCTCAAAAGTGTTTCTGTTTAAAAATGGCCTGTCTTTTTAAAAGAGTATAATTGTTGTCAATATGTCTCCAGCTGCATATGTAGCAGAAGATGGCCTAGTTGGCCATCATTGGGAAGAGAGACCCCTTGGTCTTGTGAACTTTTTATGCCCCAGTACAGGAGAACGCCAGGGCCAAAAAGTGGAAGTGGGTGGGTAGGGGAGCAGGGCAGGGGGAGGGTATAGGGGACTTTCGGGATAGTATTTTAAATGTAAATGAAGAAAACATCTAATAAAAAATTGAAAAAGATAATAATAATAATAATAATAATAATAATAATAATAATAATTGTTATTATAATTTATTGATTTGATTATTTAATAAGTACTGACAAGTAAATTATCAGAGAAATATATTTTAAGAAGAAGAAATAAGTTTTCTCAAAAAAGCCATTTGTTACAAAAATATGAACATGAGCTAAAATAAGGGGAGGGGTACCACATTGATTCTTAAGTTCCTTGGCTGATATTGTAAAATTATGAAGTAGCATTATAAATTAGTTTAGAAATGTTTATCCAGAATATCCATCAAAGATAAAACCATAGGGAATATTTTTGTCAAATAACATATGAATGTGTATTTTGTGAATTATTATTTTTTTCTTTAATGAAGAAGAAACATTAAAAGTTATCAAACATTTTTCTTTCTTTAAAAAATATCAACAAATCTTTACTCCCTTATATTTCTGGAGGGCAGAGTTTCATATCATTGTTGATATGGCACACTCATTTTCTACACTCCAGAAGGATAGACTCTGTTCTTTCATGTCAGTAAAGTACAAAGGCAAGAGAGAGAGCTTTCTCTGAAGCCTCTTTTATAAGGACATTAATCTTAATCATGCCACCAAAGATTTATATGTTTTATATGTGTGTGAGAAAATTTTTAATTGCTAATGTAAAAAAATCCATGTAACCTGCATAATGGCTTCTAATTACATTGGTCATAGAGAATATGTTTTAGGAAGTGGAGGTCATTGGATGTAGAATTCTGGCAACAATGTAATAGAACAGCCCCAATGGAGAGTAGAGGGCAATACCTAAATGAAGACAAAAACCTTACCTGTGGGAGTGTGGTATGATACTCAGAGAAACGCTATACTGTGTATAAACAGACTGAATTTTCTGCATAGGGATTATGAAGCCTCATACAGCATGACGTTCTTCCTCTAGAACAGAGGTTCTCAACATGTGCAGTGTGACAACCAGAAGGCCCATATATCAGATATCCCACATAGCAGATATTTATATTATGATTCACAACAGTAGCAAAATGAGTTATAAAGTAGCAACAAAATGATTTTATGGTTGAGGGTAAACACAGCATGAAGAACTGTATTAAAGGGCTGGAGCATTAGGGAAGTTGGAAGCACTACTCTAGGTACTTGGCATTTTGCAACAAGAGTGGTACAGAGTACCTAAACAAAGGAAGTTCTCACAAAATATCGGACACCTTAATATAATGATCTATATTTTTTGCATATAATGGATATGCTTCATTATAGCTAGGGCTTCCAGAGCCACCCCCGGTGTCAACAGCTCAGGAGCAGCCATCACTTCTGGGTGTCTTCTCCTTTCAGGTGTCTCATTTTTGTTTACTCTGCTGTTGCTGCTTCCTTGTAAAACTGATTTAAAAAAATAATAATGCTCACTGCACTCTGGCAGTATTAATTTAATTTTTTAGATTTCTGGGGTGGAAGAAGTACTGTACATCACTTAAAATTCTGATTAACAGAATATTCCTTTGGAAAGATAAATCTTAAAAGAAGAGGCAATGAATTTTTATTTTAACTGAAATAGATTCACTTCGACTAATGTTTATTTTATTAGTTGTACTTACAGTGCTCTCACAAGTATTTCAAAATTCTTTCAGATGTCTGAATTTGATATAAATCTCTCATGTTTTCCAGTGACCATTTTTAAGTATCAATATACTTATAGAATTTTGCCAGACCTAGAAGAATTTATGTGCTTCTCTGTAAAGTATCTAGTTCTTGAGAACCACTGTTTATTAATAGCATGCACACACATACATACACAATCACTCACACATACATAAATATGCACAGTCACACACAGAGATAGACAAACTTAAAAAACATACATACATAGCATAGAAACATATACAAAGACACATAGATGCCGCCACACATATACCCAAACACAGAGGCATATAGATTTCAGTTACTCAGATTTACATATATACAGACATAAAGAAATGTTGGGACAGAGATACCCGTAAACATACTGAGAGAAGTGCAAATACACAGAGATAGAGCCACAAATACCACAGAGTCTCAGAAAGACAAACCCGAAGTATTTGCTACAAATCACTATTCAGTTCCTGTACTGGGCACACTTACTTTTCTGGTCTAAATTATCCTTATTTGTTTAAATGCACATCATGCTCTTTCCAAGACAATTCTAGCAATAAATATTTAAGTGCCTAAGATGGGCTATAGCGCATCATTGATAAATGTTACTATGCTATTACTACTCCTTGGGAGCCTTGCTAGCCATTCAGGAACGACAGCTAGATTATGATTAGTCATTAGCTAGAACAGATTGAAGGACTATTTGGAGATTCTCTATAGTGGTGATTCACTTCCAGGTGGGAATAAGGGAGTAAAGTTAGAGCTGGAAATCAACAAAAAGCTTTTCGTATCTCTGAATTTTGTACTAGATTTCAAACCAGAGTGTTGCTTGCTGAGTTTTGTCTAGGGCTGGGCCATCCAGTAGGGACTAGTTGTATGTGATGATTTAAATATAAATACAATCAACTGTAATGAAATAAAATTAAAATGCTATTCTTTAGTCTGTTGGTCCATGTTTCAAGTGTTGACAGGCACAAATATCTTTGGCCACTGCACTGGACAGTGCAGATAGGTACATCACCTCAGGATGTGCATTTGAATTGTATTCTCAGATCCTTGGAGTTTATTCCTATACAATCAAAGTGTACATTAATATGGAAGCCATTCTTTTTTTATCTGTTGATGACATATGCTAACATCTTGTTGAGTAAAATAAAAACTGGTTTGTTCATGTCACTGTATCCAGTGCTGTTTCTCTTTTTGCTGCCTTTTCTAGGACAAAGAAAATGTGCAGTTAACCTAAAAGTACTCTGTGGTAAAAATTTAGTGTCCTTGTGACTAGATGTGACTCCACTGCTAGATATCTGTACAGAGTTTTGATTTTTTGCCTGTACTGAGTTAGGGGCTGGCCAGGTTGTTGATGGAAAAGCTGGAGACTTCTAAATGTTTTGGCTCTTGCACATTCACTTACTCATTGCACTCCTGGTAATCAATGGAACAATACTGTCTCACTCCATTTCTTCATTTAAAATAAAACCTGGGATGGGATGGGATGGCATGGGATGGGATGGGATGGGATGGAATGGGGATGGATGGGATGGATGGGATGGGATTAAATGCGATGGGAAGGATGGGATGGGGAGTTTTCTCAGAGGCTCTCCTCACTGAACTCTTTTCTAAGGGTCTCTTCCCTTCATTTTCTTTCATACCACCAAAGACTATATACAACAAGGCCATAATGACTTGTCTTGGGGGAGAATTCAATATGCCCATGAAGTAGGTTTTATGAGACAAGGTGTAGATTTTGGGATGAGGGGATTGTGATAGGCCAGAGAAGAATAGGGAGAAAGTAGGAGAGGAAATAATTTCAAAAAGCAGACTTCCAGCTCCTTCCAACATGAGACCTGGGTCAACATGAAGTTTTGCTTTTCTTCCTTGCTTGGCAATTGTGTTCAATGGGTCCTATCTGTACTAGGCTCTCATTGTTTTTGGTGACCTTTTTCCTTACTGATGCCTCCAACTACTTTAAAACAAAGGGCTGAGAATCCTGTATTTATGCCACTGGAGAACAATGGAAGGTCATATCCTTAAGCCTGATTTGTCAGCAAGATTCTCCCCAGTTATCTGTACTAAAAACTGCAAAGACATCACAAGGCACTTCTTTTTTTTTTTTTTNTTGTGAATGGGTTACTTCACTCAGGATGATGGCCTCCAGATCCATCCATTTGCCTAGGAATTTCATATATTTATTGTTTTTAATAGCTGAGTAGTACTCCATTGTATAGATATACCAAATTTTTTGTATCCATTCCTCTGTTGAGGGACATCTGGGTTCTTTCCAGTTTCTGGCTATTATGAATAAGGCTGCTATGAACTGGCAACAAGGACACATGTTCCACAAGGCACTTCTTATGGTAGCTCTAGGAATGGAGGTTAGCAGAGGGATGCTGGAGAAACTAATGTGTGCCTTAGACATGACATCAAGATATAAGAAAATACTACCATCAAACTGGGAATTAGGTTATACTGGGACTAAAGGCTAAGTCTGGAAGATTTTTATGAACATGGAAAAAATTTAGCTTTCTCATACCTAATTAATTATGGCTCACCAAAGTACTACAAATTCAATGTCTCCAGTAGAAAAATAGACCTACCTCTGACAAACGCCACATGGAAAACTTTCAGGACCATGTGGCTAATATATGACACTTGGTTGGTTGATGGTTCACACTCATGAGATACTTGATCTGATATAGAACAGACAAGTAGCCTTTCTGTAACCCTGAGTATTACTCCTGCAGATGGCTTACAGGGTGACAAAAGGGAGTTCTAGGAAGCTACACCAGGTATCTTAGCAGGGACTTGACTCTCAGGCTCCTTACATGTCAATCCTGTCACCCAATGCAGTAAAAGCTCCTAAGTATAATTCTTTTGGCCAGAAAACAAACAAAAATATTTTTCAAGGGTTTTTTTTTTTGTAATAATGAATCTCTACAAAATAGAATACTATATAGTTAGCTAGAGTTACTTCAAATAGATAGTTCTTGAACCAAGATCTCCTTGAAAGTATCATTTAACCTGTGGCAACAATGGGACTATTAAGGGAGTGGGGGTTACTTAGAACACAGTTCTCTGGATGGGACATTTTCTTTATTCTACTGCACAATGTAGGCAAGCTCAGGATTGGGATGTGGAAGAAAGAACAGAAAGAAGTCTCTATAAAATGCTACCCATATAGCAGACTCAAACACACTGCAAGTTAACTATGGGAATCAGGGATGAGCAGGGAACATATTGTTTTAACACCTAAATATTCTAAATATAAACACTCTTAAGAAAACTTTTCAAAAAGGCAGGGTATTATTAGAGGAGCACACCAATCTTAGGCTTTCCAATATTCAGTAACTTAAATATGTGAAGATATATATTAATGACCAACTAATAAATTAAATATGCCTTGATAGCCATGCATGTTTTATTTTATTTTATTTATTTATATTTTTTGAGACAGGGTTTCTCTGTGTAGCCTTGGCTGTCCTGGAACTCACTCTGTAGGCAAAGCTGGCCTTGAACTCAGAGATTCATCTGCCTCTGCCTCCCAAGTGCTGGGATTAAAGGTATGTGCCACCACACCTGGCTCTTTTTTTGTATATATTAATTATTATATAATTTAAAGTTTGCAGGTCCAGTCTGACCTAATTATGTAAGTTCTTTAAAAGCACAGGTGTTCTCTGATTAATAGAAAGTCAAATTCAAATAACTGCAGGGATTTACTGCACAGTTGGAGGCTTCAAGACAGATGAGGCTACTTGACATGGAATACAGGTGTCTGTGGAGTGAAAGAGTAGCCTTGTAAGGAAATGGGACATTAGTCCTGCAGCTACTGCCAGCATAATAAACTTAGTTCTCCAAATGGAGATTTATCAGCTTAACAAATGGATTCAGTGCCCTGCACAGAGAACTCTGCCATTCAACTCTACATAACTACAAAATAAGGTAGGAGTATTGTTGAGTTATTGGATTTCTCATGTTTGATGTATATTAGAATAAACTAATAACGCTCATGTGAATATCAACAACACCTTTAGAGCAATGTGATTGGTCACTTCTTTATAAACCTTGATTTAATGCCATGTCTTGGTGATACTAGAATAACTGAGCTCAGAGCATTTTGATACTTGGTTTTATTTATTGAGAGCTGATAAAGATGTCTTACAAAGACACATAAATCTTGACCCTATTTAATTATTTCTCCTTTGCTCCTCTCTATCAGTTATGTTTGCCAAAATTCAATAACATGTTTTATACTTCCTCATGCTAATCAGTTATTTTTAAAAGCAAATAAATATCATATCTTTGCACTAGCTATAAATAAGTCCAACATTTACCAAAATTACCAATTTGAAAATCCTTTAATAAGTTAGACTAGCTTGTTAGTTTGTTTAAATTTTATGAATTTTCAGTGACAAAACCATAAAAGCTATGTCCTACTTTCTTATATTAATATCCATTTCCTAAATATATGCCTTGTTTGAAACATGTTTATTTATTCAGTTTTCCTTTAAATTCCACTTGAAGAAAATGCACTGAGAAGGCTTCTGGGAAGCTGGTGAAATTAGTCTACTGATCTGCCATGTTTACTTTGCAGAAATTCACCATCTTCTATCATGTCCTCTAAACATATTTCAACAAAAAGAGTTCACTTTAAGAAAGAGTACCACTATTGACTTTCCTTACTCCCTCCATACCTCAGAGACTATACATAGAAGGTGTACATGTCACAGCAAGGCTGTAACCATTGGGAAGGGGTAATTCTAGTTATCTCCTTTTTGAAAGCATCTTGCTATGAGAAGGTGGATGGAACTCACAATAATTTAGCTTCCTGGATGCTAGAATTACAGGCATGTAATTATACAGCACCATGCTCAGTTAGAGGTTGAAACTCACATACCTTTGATTAGTTTATGTATTTGAATTAAAGCAAGAAAGTAATTAAGCCCACTTAATATCTATCCTCCATTGAACACAAGTTACTAACTTGGTTTCTATTTATTTTTTATGTAGTCTTTGAGGCACTGTGGAGATCTTTCACAAACAAGTGACCTGTTGAGTGGATAAAGTCTTCCACACTGCCCACTGTGGCCCGTCCTCTCACCTCTCTGTTCACAAACAATGCTCCTTTCTGATCCATCCCCAACGTGGATAGAGTGCAGGAAGCAGTTGTCCATACTCTGCAGCTGCTGAGCAGAATTTTATAATAAAAACAAATAATCCAGCATTTTACTTTTCACTGAATATCCTTGAAGGTTACTTTCATGTATTATTTCTTACTGTGGATAGAGAAACTGTATCTTATATATGCCCTTAATTGCATCTGTCCTTTTTCCTTGACTGCTTTGAATCACTAATGATCTGCTCCAGTGACTTGGGACTCAAGCCAACAGTACAATACTGTAATTCAGGTTTCTGTTGGGTTCTCAAGGCTTTAATAACTGGCCTGGGAATCAAGCTCTTACTTACATCCTCATTTATAAGGGTGAGAATGTTCCAAGGTTCCAGCTGACCTACAGAAAAGACTTCTAGAACAGAACCAACTTGAAAACCAGGTATTTCTTGCATAATCATTTGGTAAAATAAGCAAAAGTTTGAACTATCACAGGAATGACATCAGAACAGTACTTGGAAAATAAGAAATAATAATACTTTTTAATCTGGGATTTTTTTTAAAAAGCACTAAACATATCCAGGAATAAAAATTGAACAAGATTGACTACTTTTCCAAAGACAACATAAGGATAAATAAGAAATTGATATTTATTATTATATTCAGAAAGCACTTTAATACTTAGTGAAGTAAAAATTAAAAACATCCTTTCAAAGTAGTATCTGCTGTTGGGTGTGGGTGTGGGTTGAATATGGAATATACCTGGTATTATAGCACTCAGAAGGTAAGAGAAAGAAGATTAGAAGATTGGGGTCAGCTTATGCTACATAATGTTTTGTAATATTCTGACCTTTGTGGGATTCTGTCAAATAAGAAAATGCATACATACTGTGGTGGTTTGAATAGGAATGGCCCTCATAGACTCATGGGTTTGACTACTTGGCCATAGGGACTGGCAGTACTAGAAGGCGTGGCTTTTTTTGGAGTAAGTGTGGTCTTGTTGAAGGAAGTGTGTCACTGTGAAGGCTGTGTCTTTGAGGTCTTCTTTGCTCAAGCTATGGTCATTCTGGATCATAGTCTCCTATTGCCTGCAGATCAAGATGTAGAACTCTCAGCTCCTTCTCCAGTACCGTATTGGCCCATGTACTGCCTGGATTCTTGTCCTGCTGCTAATGAACTGAACCTCTGAAACTGTAAAGCCATCCCCAATTAAATGTTTTCCTTATAAGAGTTGCTGTGGTCATTGTGAACCTTCACAGCAATAGAAACCTAAAATAAGAGACATTCATAAATACAAAATAAATAAAGTAGAAATTAAAGATTCATCCAGTTCAAAAGCAATATATCTTCTGAATGCTTTATTTCATCTAATTTAGTAGGTTTCCTTAACATTAGATTTCTGCAACTTTGCTGAGAGTCATTTGATATGGAGGTTGAAGTCATGGCTTTGAAATTTGGCCTTTATTCAAATCCTATTCTTATAATGAGCCAGAGGTTGACTTTTAAGTACTCTCTTCAAAACATACTTTTTATACCCCACCTATAAAGTAGAGGTAAAGAGTCATGCCAAGAGTAAATGAAGCATCCAATTTAAAATCTTTGGCACTACCTGGCATACCATAAATATTCAAACTATAATGTCCTTTGCGCATCTTCAGATTTTATGATGTTTTCTTTTCTGTCTATTGTAGCTGTACAGTGGCCAATGATAAACTGGGTTTGCCTGAAAAGGTGGCTGGAAATGAAAAAGAGGCAGGATGGGGGAGAGAAGAATGAAGCCAAGACAAGGTTCTGATCAAGACTCCAAGTTTAATATTCAGGACTGCATTTATATAGGGAAAGTCCACAGACCTCATCCTTTGTTTCAGCTGAATTATGTTGCCAAGCAAGGCCAGCAGGCAGTCTATTGTTCTAAGTTCCCATGGGAACTTGCAAGTGCAACCAAGGCAGATGACTCCACTTGAGGCAAGTACAAATAAGGCAGCTGACTCCACCAAGGTTGATAAGGTCCATTGTGCAAGTGCTCAAGGTCTGTTCAGTCTGCTCAAGTCTGGGAAAGGCCTGTTCAAGGCTGGGAAGGCCACAGTCTATTGTCCCTTATATTTGCCTTAGCAAGGGGGTATAAAAGATTAATGATAAATAATGTGTTATATCTATCAATACTATATCTATCCATATTTAAGTTGTATTTGAATGCAGAGAAATAAGCACAAAATCATGATTTTATTAAAAGAATTTGAGCAAGCCACTGTTTTGTTGTATAGACAGAGAAGTTGCTATAAAACCAATGTAAGTTTCACTTCCATTCTTCCTACAGATACCATAGCTACAAACACATACACAGAAATATCAGCCTTGTTATTTTCCTGAAAGATATGCCCAGATATGCAATGATCCTTTGGGAAGGCATTGAATATAAGTGTATAATGAAAGAAGGCAACAAGAGAGAAATGGGCATAGGGAATTTTCCCCTCACTCTGAAAAGCAAATGACACACAGCCAAACACAAGCTTAGGGATTCCAAGACAAGAGCAACAGTTTTAGCTTAGAAGCACTGATGGCCCTCCCAAAGATGCTAGTATACTCCATACCTGAACAATTTTATGTTTATTGTCCTCAGGAGAATGATGTTAACCCACTTTTTATCCTTTTTCTAGATTTTGCTTTTGTCCTCTGATTGTCTGCCCTTCTAATAGTCTCTTCATTTCCATTCAGTCAGCAGAGTGCTTGCTCGTCTCTTACAGGAACATCAGCTACTTGGGGGTTGGTTTTATTTTCAATGTTAGAGAGCTGTACAAGCTAACAAGGTAAGGCAAGCAACAGAAAAGAGCAAAATCTTAGGAAATCCTGTCACCCAGGATAGCAGGTCATAATGTACTCAGGGTGATTTCTTTACCTTCTTCAAGCTGTTGGTAGATTCAAGAGGAAACATTCATACGTGCAGCAAAAGATTTCATTCTCCTTTTTTTTTCCTGCAATATGTTATTTAGAACAAGAACAATATGCTTTATAACTAAATAACCCATGAACAAATCCTCAAGACATTGTGTTCCCTTGAAATAATTCTGAGCTAATTCAAACATCTAGATCAGTGAATGAGCATTGGGGAATTTTGAATTCACAATTTTGCTTATAATAGAAATTTATTTGGAAGCAAATTGAGTTGCATGTATCTATATTCTTCTTTTAGTTTTTCTATCCATCCTACCTTTTATTTTTCATTGTCAAAGTGTCGTTTCTTACAGAAAAGCACTTTAAAAAAAAAATTAAAACTCTTTATATATATATTGAAAAGAAATGTTTTAATACAATATTTTTCATAAATTCTGATCATAATTAAACCTTTCCAACTCATCCTGGAGCCTTTCTACCTTCCAACCCACCTAAATCTTTGTCTTTTCTTACTTTCATCTTAGAAAACAAATCGGCCAGCAAAACAATGACTACAACAACAACAACAATGAAAACCAAAAAGCCAGAATTAAAGAAAAAGGACAAGAAATACAGACACATGTAGATACACAAACATACCACAACCAAAGCTCATGAAAACATAAAATCAGAAACCATAGTATACAAACAAAATGTCAGTTAAAGGAAAAAGAATGAAAGAAAGGAAGGAAGGGAGGGAGGAAGAGAGATAGAGAGAGAGGGAAAGAGAGGGGGAGAGAGAAAGGGAGGGAGGGAGTGAGGGAGGGAGGGAGAGAGAGAGAGAGAGAGAGAGAGAGAGAGAGAGAGAGAGAGAGAGAGAAAGGCTCGAAGCCATATAAGAGGAAAAAGTCTACAAGAGAACCATTGAGTTCATTTTGTGTTGGCCATCAACTGCTGGGAATGGGTTTGTCTGCAGTATGGTTAGAATACCCAGTGAAATACCATTGAGAAAACTAGTTTTTCCATTGTGAGAAGATGCCAACTGGAGATAGCTTCTTGGTGAGGGTTGGGAGTCTGTGTCCTCTTCTCCCTCTCAGTGATGGGACTCCATCGGGCTTGTACCTGAGAAGAATCTGTGCATGCCACCGTAGTCTCTATGAGTTCATATGTGTGTTAGTCCTGCAGTTACCCACCCTGTCCATTTCTTTCAGTGTTTCTGCCTCTTCTGCACAGCTACCTGAGAGAGGTTTAATGAAATTACTTAGGACTGAGTGCTCCAAAGACTCATACTCTCTGACATTGTCCAGTTGTGGGTCTCTGTGATGGTTCAGATCTACTACAAGAACAAACAACCTTGATTCCAGGCTGAGTCTAGGACATCCTGTCACCCAGGCTGAGTGAGTCTGAGTCTAGGTATGCTATAACTTTTTAGTCATGAATTTAATGACTAGTTACACCCATGTGTGAACCAGGTACTTCTAAGTACACTTATCTGTAGATCATAGCATAGAGCAAGGATGTTCACATTTACATGTGAAATTATTTCCTTTTAAAATATCATTCCTATCTACTGAGTCCAGGAATGCCACTCAAAGCAGAGATCAAGAAGTAAGTTCAGAGTGTTACAAAATTACTTGTAATTGAAGGTTAAGGCATGCTGTAAGAAATTATCTAGACCTCTTCATCCAAGTTGAAAATGTATAGCACTGTTTATATCAGACCCAGGAAACCAAGACTGGGAAGATACACACAGTTCTCATAACTTTTGGAACTTTTCCAAGAATATTTTAGAGGTCTCAAAAGAATTTATATGATTCCAGTAGATATATAGCCATATGTCTCCTCTTGCCTTTGAGAAATTGAACTTCCACAGGGTTATTCCAAATAATATGCACTTAATGTCCATCTGACCAGTAGGCTCCTGTGACATCGTACCATACCGTGGCACTGATGTAAGTAGAGCGCTAAGATTGGCCATTGAGGAAATGATTTGGGATGCTGGTATCTTTGAGCAGATGATGAGTTGCACAGTTGTTTCAGAGCACAGATTTGCTTCTAGTCAGTGCTAACCCTCTCTCTGATTTTTCCTAATCCTAAATTATGGCAGCTTGAAAATGAATTTATGTATAAAACTGTGAAAAGGAGACATCTTAACAAAGAGTATTCACCTTAGTATTTACAGCTAAAATACTGTATTGAGCTACTTGGGGAGAAAATTCATAGCAATATTCTGAAATTATCTTTTTTTTCTCTGTATTGATTATAGTTGTTTCTATGGGAACAAAGTATACTTATAACTCCACAAAGTAATTCATAGTGTATATGGTACTGTTTTAAAACTTCATTCTTACTTTATTCAATCTAGTTTAAAATCCTCTCTCCAAATAACCATCCAGTAAAGGGGGCTATATTTATGGTCCTTTCTGACTACTTGATTAGATGTGTAGAGGTCCAGTGACTTGATGTTTCTCTTACATTTTCCTAGTCATTAACAAATAATCTTAGGCATAAGCATGCAATTATTTTACAGTGTTTCTTTTCAGGAAAAATTGGTGTGCCTTTTCTACAAATATTACTCAGTACACCCTTGGACAGGGTTTCATGGTGGTTCTAACACTAGATTCTTTCAAGTTTATAAGGAAAATATTGTCCTTTAATTGCTCTCAGTTGGATTTTGCAGAGAGGACTTTTTGACTCTCTGGAAACTCTCAGGTAAAATCCTGTGAGTGGTTAAATTGAAGAACAATTTTGACATGATGGTTTAATTTGCTTTCTGCACTATTAACTGACAAAGCAGTTTATTCATTTAAGTATGCTTAATTTACAAGGAACTATAAGATCTAATGAAGTAATAGTTCCAAAGTAAGGATATTTTCTGTCTTTTTATGGTCTTAAGCATAAATTTTAACCTCCATAATTTATGAAGGTTAACTTTCACAATTTTAGAATACAGGTTTGTATTATAAACCATATAACCATGTTCATAAAAGTTAATTTGTATTCAAATATTTTGATGGTACTTTGAACTTAAAGCAATTTTGCAACTAGTAATATATTTAATATAATTAAGTAATTTAATTATATTGTTTTAAAATTCTTTCCTTTCCTTTCATTTTTCTTATGTTTCATAAACGCTGTGATCCTTCCAGTGCCTTGTATTGCAGCTGTATGATTTCTATCCCCTCCCCACTGTCTCTTCTTGTATTCCTAGAGGGTACTTTAAAACTGAGAAGCTGGAATCAGAATAATTTGATAATCTTCTTAACCATGAAATCCACATCCTTTTATCCTACTAAAATATAGCTTTCTTCATATAGTTTGGAGGAAGGAATGAAATTTTTCAGCCACATCCTTTATATTTTCTGTCTTAATACTTTATATCAGAACTATGGATATATTTTATCTGAACTTTTAACTCCTCTCTAGTATTCTCCCTCTCTTCTACCTTTGCTGCTCCCAGACCAAGTGTCCACCTACACTTCAAAAACGTGTTGCCATCTTTGCTCAGACTGACCTTGTGCAACTCTGGCTTGTTCTCAGTGCAGCAACTTTGATGATGGATCACTAGTTTCTCCTAGACAAGCCTTGGATACTTATCGTCATTTGCACACTGCAAATCAATGTCCCGAAGAAGACTGCAATTCCTACCAACCTCCCTGCCCCCGGTTCTCTGAATGGCTTTTTGTATATTGTTTCTTACTGGTCTTCATCAGTTAACCTCTTTATGCCAAACAACTTGAAGTTCCTCTCATCCTCTGCGTATAATATTTTACCTCCAAATGTGCCTGGCTCACTTTCTCACATGTGCTAGGCCTCTCCTAAAGTGCCATCAGCACAGAGCTTTCCTTACTGCCCTCATAAAGAAGCATACTCCATGGCTACTAGTTTCTAATTACATCACGTGCTCTATCTTGTTGCTTCTATTGTTTATTATATTTCTTACCATCTAATATATTATGTTCTGTTAAGATTTGTTCTGAGGGTTTTTCTGTTAGACTGAACGGCATGAAAAAGAGACTATGTTCTCTTCACTCTTAAGAGCTGGCTGATAGGTTCACAGCAACTACTTGATGGTATGAATGCGTTGAATAGTGCCTTATACAAGTAAACCAGCTAGGCATAGAAACACGCATTTTAAATGGAAATTGTTGGGGGGAGAGGGAAAATATTTGAACAATAATTACTCAGAGGTTTGTTTGTCTTTTTAACAGCCTAACTTTCATTGGCTATTTTATGGAAACTTGGGGAAATGTAAAGCCAGGTATGACATTCTTGTTTATATATTTCTTTAATTTCTGAAAGTGCAAAGCTGTGTTTATCTTGAGTCTGTTCAAAGCTCTATTTATGCTCCACATCTGTACCACCAGGGCTGTTGCTCCTTGTCTGCCGAGGCTTCAGTCTTAGTTCTTTAATGTTATCACTCCAGCAGTTGGAATTTGGACAGTTAGTAAATAAATAAATAAATAAAACAAAATAAAAACTAAAAACAGGACAACAACTAGTCGAAGGACTCCAGGATAAAGAGGGCACTTGTCAATGTGATTATGATCAGCATTGTTATGAAATACTGAAATTAGTCTAATCCTAGCTCTAAAGTATTTCAAGGATGTCATTACAGAAATCCTTGTGCTTTTAATGTTAATAATAGCTTGCTTTCTTCTTCTGAGATTCTTGGTGAAGTTATCAGGGTGAAGGGACAGAGACATAGCTCCGACTCTGCCATATTCAGCAACATAAGGAGTTGTTCTGTGTTTTTAGGGGTCTTGATTCTGGTCAAACCAGGACTTGTGGTTTTGACATTGGAAAGATTTTTCTGAACTAGCCAATTTATGAAAGAGTTTGAGTTTGAGATTAAGATATAAAGTCAATGTTATTCCTACTAGGTCTAATACACTTCAGAGTATGCCTGGGCACCAAAAGCCATATAGGCCAGCACTAATGCGACGTGATGGGTTCAAATAATAAATGAGGACACGAAGTTAACTAGGTATGGAATGGGGGTGTGGATCTGAGGGAAAATGGGGGTAAAGGGAGAAATGTGTTCAAATCAAAATGTATAAAGTTATTGAAAATATAAAATATTTTAAGATATGTTGGTTGAATGTTTATTTATTCACCTAATGAGAATGAAGGGTTCCACAACATAATGAACTGGAGAAGAAATTTTATGCTTTAGTTTTGACACTAAAAAAATACCCTGTTACTGTTTTTCTGTTTTTTGTTTTGTTTGGGTTTTTTTTTTTTTTTTTTTTTTTTTTTTTTTTTTTTTTTTTTTTTTTTTTTTTTTTNTTTTTTTTTTTTGGCTTGTGCTAGAAATGTATTCTAGTTTGTAGAATTTTACACTTATTCCCTTAATCTCTTTACCTTTTGATTACTCAATGTTTAATTTCATGATAAAAATCTGAAATTCAAAGTTTTCTATGAAGATTCACAACAACACTTTGTATTCACTTCTTTGTTTTTGCTTCCTAAACTTCATCTTGGATGCACAGAGCAATGCAATATTTGAAATTGACAGTATGTCCAAACTGACTAGTCTCCAGCTAACCAAAACCAAAAAGTGGAATGTTTCCAATTATAATGTTGAAAGGTAAAATAATTGCTCTAAAATTATTAACAATAGTCATATAAGGTCTTTTTAATATACTAACCAGCATTCCTTTTTTTATTTTCTCATTTTATTTTGCCTTAAGACCCCTTTTCCATGTTTGTGTTTTAATATATTCAAGAAGCAGCTGTTAACATGTCAATTTCAGGCATCTGTAATCTTTAGGTTTCTGTACCATTCCTTTTCTCAAAAGATGCCATCACAAGCATCTCAAAGTTCTTATTTCAATAAGCAAAAATGAATGTCTAGATTTTGTAGTATAAAAATTCCAAACATGTCAGAGTAACCCTAATTTTCAAATACAAAAGGCAATTTATGTATACTATTCCCCATTTAGTTAAAAATTAACATTGTACCTTGGCATGTTAAGAATCAGGAATTTTTCTTTAGGAATAGGCATGTTTACCAAGCACAGTCTAATTGATCTAAAATTATTCATTTACAAGTGAAATTTTTACATATTTTTCTTACTTTTACTTCCTATCAGTTCCAAAGCTAGTCCCAAAACAC
This sequence comes from Mus minutoides, assembly GCA_902729485.2. NCBI lineage: Eukaryota > Metazoa > Chordata > Mammalia > Rodentia > Muridae > Mus > Mus minutoides. The sequence goes on along the minus strand of CACVCL010021882.1, from coordinate 11,101 downwards.
GTGTATTCAGTATGTGCTTTAGGGTCTAAAGTCGCATGAAGAACTGATCCACACACTTTAATTCATATTTTTCTAGTAGTGTTGACTAAAAATATTATTCTACTCTTCAACACTCTACATATCATCTCATTCTGGTGCTTTTAATCTTCTGCCTCAGTTACACACTGGCTTATCAAAGGATTAATAACTTCTTTGAATGGCCATTTGCTATCAGTCTGGGCTGGAGAGGAGTATTTCACTAAGACATCTTGGTTATCTGAAGTTGTTAACAGTACAAAGAGCATATTCCTGCTAAGGTAAGTGTAAGAATGAGAACATTAAGGTTTTAGATGAGTTTCAAACAAGTTAGGACATTGTCTTGTGGTCAGTTTCATTACTTTCATAATCTATAGCACAAAATGACCAGTTTTCCATAAACTAATATTGATCTGAGGCACAGCTCGAATTTAGAATTAAGTAAGTGTGTCATAGGTTATTTCTAATACAGACTCAGTTTTGGGAAATAGGTAGGTAAATTAAGTTAAGATAATAAACATTTATATTTTACAGAGGAGCATCATATGGGAAAGATAGATTTAGGTGCCTGCAATGATTGTGCTAACAATAGTGTGATGAGTGGTTCCATGATGTGAAACTTCTTTGCTAAACATTGTTGTTGGGTTTTTTTTTCCTCAGGATTTTTGGGATTTTTTTTATTAGATAGTTCCTTTATTTACATTTCAAATGTTATCCCCTTTCTTGGTTTCCCCTCTTAAAACACCCTATCCCTTCCCCTGTTTTCCGACTTACCAACCCACCCACTCCTGCTTCCTGGACCTAGCATTCCTCTATACTGAGGCATATAACCTTCACAGGACCAAGGGCCTCTCCTCCCATTGATGACCAACTAGGCCATCCTCTGCTACATATGCAACTAAAGCCATGAGTCCCACCACGTGTACTCTTTGATTGGTGGTTTAGTTGCAGGGAGCTCTGGGGGTGGCAGTAGTTCATATTGTTGTTCCTTCTATGTGGCTGCAAACCTCTTCAGCTCCTTTGGTATGCTCTAGCTCCTTCTTTGGGAACTCTGTGCTCCATCCAATGGGTGGCTGTGAGCATGCACTTCTGAACTTGTCAAGCACTGGCAGATCCTCTCAGGAGACAGCTATATCAGGCTCCTGTCAGCAAGCTCTTGTTTTCATCCACAATAGTGTCTGGGTTTGTTGGGTGTATATGGGATGGATTCCCAAGTGGGGTAGTCTCTGGATGATAATTCCTTCACTCTCTGCTCTACACTTTGTCTCTGTAACTCCTTCCATGGGTATTTTGTTCCCCCTTCTAAAAAGGATTGAAGTATCCACACTTTGGTCTTCCTTCTTCTTGTGTTTCATGTGTTTTGTGAATTGTATCTTGGGTATACCGAGCTTCTGGGCTAATATCCACTTATCAGTGAATGTATATCATAAGTGTTCTTATGTGATTGGGTTACCTCACTCAGGATGATCTCCTCCTGATCTATCTATTTGCCTAAATGTTTGTTGTTTTTAATAGCTGTGTAGTACTCCATTGTGTAAATGTACATGATTTGTATCCATTCCTCTGCTGAGGGACATCTAGGTTCTTTCCAACCTCTGGCTTCATAAATAAGGCCACTATGAACAAAGTGGAGCATGTTTCCTTATTACATATTGGAGCATCTTCTGGGTATATACCCAGCAATGGTATTTCTGGATCCTCCAGTAGTATTATGGCCAATTTTCTGAGGAACCACCAAACTGATTTCCTGAGTGGATATACCAGCTTGCAGTACTACCAGCAATGGAGGAGTGTTCCTCTTTCTCCACATCCTCACCAGCCTCTGCTGTCACCTGAGTTTTTGATCTTAGCCATTCCGACTTGTGTGAGGTAGAATCTCAGGGTTGTTTTTGATTTGCATTTCCCTGATGACTAAGGATGCTGAACACTTTTTTTAGATGCTTCTCAGCCATTCAGTATTTCTCAGTTGAGAATTCTTTGTTTAGCTCTGTACCCAATTTTAAATGGGGTTATTTGGTTCTCTGGAGTCAAACTTCTTGAGTTCTTTGTATATATTGGATATTAGCCATCTATCGGATTTTGGATTGGTAAAGATTTTTCCCAATCTGTTGGTTGCCTTTTTGTCTTACTGACAGTGTCCTTTGCCTTACAGAAGCTTTGAAATTTTATGAGGTTCCGTTGTACAATTCTTGATCTTACAGCAGAAGCCATTGGTGTTCTGTTCAGGAATTATTCTCCTGTGCCCATATGTTCAAGGCTCTTCCATACTTTTTTCTCTATAAGCTAAACATCTATCTTCCGTCTGTCCCGTGATTATTAAAGATGAAAAAAACCTACTTACTTGTCTTGCAGAGTTAGATGTATGTCCTATGAGAAATTCCCTAATGTTCCTATTTTCTTATCCTGATATAGGTGCTATGTAATAGTAACTGACAGTTCAGACTCTGGAAAATACTTAGCAAATAACTCTTTTTATGTTATGAATTCAAAACAAACCTTTACAGCTACACAGTAAACAGACTGAAGCTATTGAGGGAACTGTGTACCTCAGAAGGTCATCTCAACCTCAGCTGAAGCAAAGCCAGTCTGTAGGAAAAATTTAATGACAGCAATTGACATCATCTCTAAAAACAACATACACACTAAATTGGTCATTATCTGCTATTACAAAACTGAAGGTAGAGAGAACCAAGGTTCAAGGCCAAACACTTTCCCTAAAATAGCATGTAAAATGAACTCAATTTCACAGAAAATGATAATAAAAATGGTCTAATAAAAATGGTCTTGTAATTATTTATCATTATTTCAAGGTCACATATAATAATACATGTAAGAATTTGATATCTTTATCTTATTATAGCTACTCTTCATGAACCTTGAAATCTGGCAATGTCCTGAATAGCAAAAGCTTTTTATTTGCATGATTCCCTAAAGTATCTAATCAGTAAAGATTAATATGGGGCTTGTTTTTCATCATTAAAGTTTAGGATTCATTTTAGACACCACTTACTGTAGGAGTACAATTTTATTTTTCATTTATTATTCAGATCTTAAAACATAGCATTTATAATTATTACCAAAACAGCCATGAACCAGAAAGTTCCTCAGGGCATTTTGAGCCTAGCTCTTCATCTTACAATGATTCATATCTCAAGAAAGGTGTTAAAAATCTGTAGATTAAAAACATATGAAATAAATTTTACACCTAAAAATGCTGGCTGTATAAAAATTCTTTTAAAGCAGTTTCTTCTTTTGATTGATCTTTTTTTCTTTGTGCTCTCATCAACTGTAAGCTGTATTTATGCTATAGTTTTAGAGAGCATTCAGCTTTGCTAGTCATCTCTAGAGAAAAATATATTAAAGGTAGATTCATCTGGTCTTTTAGAGCTTGAAAAATATAGAGAGAACTGTAACTTATTAGAGAAGAACAAATAACTCAGAATTAATAATGTGAAGCTGAGAAATAAATTAAAAAATTTGAAGTCAATATATTCACAAAATCATAAATAAGATATATGGGGTTAATTTAATATTTCTGATATGCTATGGTAAAACGTGAAACAACTTTTCAAAGTTTTGGGAGATTGTAATGCTTTTCTTGCTAAAATTGAGAAGTCTTTCAAGAATCAAATGAGAAGGTGTGTATGGACGTGCTTTTTAAATGTACAGGTTGTTATTTTGTGAACTAGGGGAGTTGTGGAGCATTGTATGTTTTTTGCATAGCATGCAATTTGCATATGAAGAGAAGTTAGAGAACTCAACTAAAAGAAATACTCTGACATGTGTTAGGGCACTGTGGTAAAAAAAAAATACCAGTGTTTATAATATTTTGGGTCTGGAGCTGCTTAGAGTCTCACTCACAATGACCATAAATAGATTTTAATTTAAACAATAAAGTTTTTCATTAGGAACTGGCATTAAATGTGGGGCCACTAATGTACCTGAGAGCACTCCCAAAATGCAGTAGTTAGCCATATCTGTCCATGACATAAAGTCAACCCTCACAAGAAAGTAGTCTTTTGTTTAAATATGTATGTCTTGTAGTTGTCCAAATCTTTTGAGCAGATTAATCAAGTTTGACTTTAAAAACAGAGTTAACAGTTAACCTTATGAACTACTATCTTGCAGGAACAAAAAGAATTTACAGTATCAATCAGCCTAAAAATAGTCTTTAACATCTAAGAAAAATAGGAAGGCTGCTAGGATACAGTCTGTACACTGTAACACTTTAGGGGCTCACATTCTGAGATTCTGAGGCTTCTTCTTCTTCTTTCTCTCTTCTTTCTCTCTTCTTCTTCTTCTTCTTTNCTCCTCCTCCTTCTTCTCCTTCTCCTTCTTCCTCTTCTTTTTTTTACATAGTAATTTTACACTTTAAATGTTAACCAACATAGTACCTAGTCTATTGTATTGGTTTGAATAAGAATGTCCCTTATAAGTTCATATATTTGAATGCTTAATTATCAGAAAATGGTAAAACTTGAGAGGGAATAGGAGTTATGGGTTTGTTGGAGTAGGTATGTTCTCTTTGCAGGATGTTTGTCACTGGGGATGGGATTTGAGTGTCAAGGAAGCATGCAAGGGATAGTGATTCTCTCTCTTCCTATTGCCTGGGGATGTCCAACTCTCCCTGTCTCAAGCACCATGGCTGCTTGTGTGCTGTCATGCCTCCACCAAGATGATGATGGACTGAACCTCTGATACTGTAAGGAAGCCCCAATTAAATCTTTTCTATTATAAGAGTTACTGTGGTTATGATGTCTCTTTAGAGCAATAGAATACTAGCTAAGACATCTGAAATGCTGGTTTATCTTGTTTCTCCCAGTATGGTCACTATATTAGAAAGGCTCATGAAGATAGCCTTTGGCAAGACAAGGAAGAGGTAGTGAATTCTTATCTTACTATACGATATTTAGTAGAAGAGAGATTTTAAATGATATTATTCCATTGTTTCTCTAAATCTGTAAGGCCTATAAACTATTTTATATTTCATCATATAATTAATTGGGTTTATAATTGAGAATTCTCATTGAATATTTGTCTTCAGCCAGGCAATGTGCACACAAGAGACAAACAAGAGAATTCCAAAGGAGTTTTAAGTTATTTATGAGTCAACTGCTTACATGCAGGAAACTCACATATTTTCACTGCTTTATTAGAATTCACATATTTTTTTTCTGCTATTGAGTTAACCTTCCATATTTCTTGAAAATTAACAATGCATGCAGGCCCTAACTTATATGTTAAGTTCCTGTTTTCTTATAAAACAAAGACTAGCACAGTGTCTATAACATTTTCACAGAATGTACAAAATCTTTATTAATTACCTAATTGCTATATAATACAACAAAATCACAATAAAAACAAATTGAATTAGAAATAATTTGAGGATATCAAGAAAACTCTTAACCTCTGAAAACTAAATAGCAGACTTCTAGACAACCTGAGGGTCAAAACAAAACTTCCAATAAAAATCAGGAAGCACTTCTTATCTAAGTGAGAATAAAAACACACTTTATGTGGGCAGCAAAGGACACATCATTACTTGGCTAAGATCAAAAATTCAGGTGACAACAGATGCTGGCGTGGATGTGGAGAAAGGGGAACACTCCTCCATTGTTGGTGGGAATGCAAGCTGGTTCAACCACTCTGGAAATCAGTCTGGCGGTTCCTCAGAAAATTGGACATAGTACTACCAGAAGATCCTGCAATGCCCCTACTGGGCATATATCCAGAAGATATTCCATCTGGTAACAAGGACACATGTTCCACTATGTTCATAGCAGCCTTATTCATAATAGCCAGAAACTGGAAAGAACCCAGATGTCCCTCAACAGAGGAATGGATACAAAAAATTTGTTATATTTACACAATGGAGTACTACTCAGCTATTAAAAACAATAAATATATAAAATTCCTAGGCAAATGGATGGATCTGGAGGCCATCATCCTGAGTGAAGTAACCCAATCACAAAAGAACTCACATAACATGTACTCACTGATATGTGGATATTAGCCCAGAAACCTAGACTACCCAAGATACAATTTACTAAACACATGAAACTCAAGAAGAAGGAAGATCAAAATGTGGACACGTCACCCCTTCCTAGAATTAGAACAAAGCACACATTGAAAGAGTTACAGATATCATGTGTGAAGCTGAATCCAAAGGATGGACCCAATGACTGTGGCTGCCAGGGATCCATCCCACAATCATCCACCAAACATAGACACTATAGCATATGCCAGCAAGATAGTGCTGAAAGGGCCCAGATATAGCTGTCTTGGGGGAAACTATACCAATGCCTGGCAAACATGGAGGTGGAAGCTCACAGTCAGCTATTAGATGGAACACAGGGTTTCCAAGGAAGGAGCTAGAGAAAGTACCCAAGGAGCTGAAGGGGTCTTCAACCCTATAGGTGGAAGAATAACCATGAACTAACTAGTACCCCCTGAGCTCATGTCTCTAGCTGCATATATAGAAGAGGATGGTCTAGTTGGCCATCATTGGGAAGAGAGGCTCCTTGGTTATGCAGACTTTATATGCCCCAATACAGGGGAACACCAGAGCCAAGAAGTGGGAGCGGGTGGGTAGGGGAGCAGGGCCAGGAGGGGGGAGGGCATAGGGAACTTTCTGGATAACACTTGAAATGTAAATGAAGAAAATATCTAATAAAAGTTGGAAAAAATGAAAAAAAAAAAAGAACACATCATTACTTACAAAGGAGTCATTCGAAGTAAAAGTCTGTATTAGAAAAGAGTTCAGTGGGTGACTCAGCTAAAAGTAAAGAAAAAGAAAGGAAATTAATTCCATATTAAGCTGGAGAATAAATAACAAAGGAACAAGGGGATCAATAAAATAGAACACAGAAAAACAATAGAGAAAAAAATCAATGGAACAGAATGCTATGAGATCAATAGCTGTGACAAGTGTAGAGAGACTAGTCAGAAAAAAAAATCGAAGAAGTCACAAATGAGCAACAGGAAGGTTAGAGGTGAGGTATTTTGATGCTGAAAAAAAACAACAAAGTATTGGGAGAAACTGATGAAAATGAACTTGACAAATTACATAAAAGTCACTGGGAGATAAACTTGCAGAACTCAGGGAGAGTTGGTCCACCTAAATTGTCTCATATTAATTCAAGTATCTGAGTTTTTAGCTGCATAATTCTTTCCATAGAGGACCTGCAAGTTGATTGGCTTCAGTGATGAACCCCAGTGACTATTTAAGAAATAATTAAATGAACCCTCTAAGTTTATAAAAACTTTAAGAGGGGAGAATACATCATTGCCCATGGAATGAACTCATAATACCAGAAAAGAACAGATTGAGCTCTGGGACCTTACAGATAAGATTAAGTTAAGATGCTAACATTCTCAGCATTTTAGTAAATCATTTATGAGAATAATAGAACATGATTCAGAGGGATATGAGAATATACTTTTACTATTCCAAAATTGGTCCCCAAAATCCAGTGTTAGAAAACCTCAAATCTACCCTACCTTTACACTGTCTGGAGGTCATACTACTCACTGCCTCTACCCAATCAAACTAGAAGACAGTGAGGAGTGGAAGATATCGCTTAATTCAAGTGTAAGTTTGCAAAAATATTATAGAGACTATATACCTTATAGAAAAGCAATTTGTACCCTCATAAATTTTGTTGTTGTTCGTTTTGCTTTATTTATTTATAAGGTTGTAGGTCAAAAGTTTCCAGGCTTGGGGAAATACTTTGTTCCCCAGTGGAAGTCTCTTGAAGGGTGGGGACATTCTCTGTCAGACCCTGAGTCATCCTACATCCCTACTGATGTAGTAACAGGTAAAGGAAAGGTGTTTCTGGGAGACAGAGCACTAAAAGAGGATTAGTTTACATGTGAATAATGGGAGAGAGGAGCCAAGGGAAGAATCTGGTGGGGTTTTGTTTTCTTACCACAGCAGTCTTCAGCTAAGGAAAGTTCTGCATTCCTGGGGAAACTGTTCTCCTTTCCATAAATTTACTTTTATTTTCTCTATAATTTTAATCTGTTCTGTTACAATATAAAGACTCATCAGCTGCTGAACAATATTAGACAAATCTTAACAACAACAGCAACAACAACAACGAGACAAAATGCAGAGTCTAGTCCCCCAGTGAGGAACAACTGAGTTTGTCAGGAAACTAAGTGTCCAGTCCTTTCTATTCCAATCCATGTTAGAGAATCTATCCCCAGCAAAGATGAGTTAAACAGTATGAAAGCATCCAGATCTGAAGGTGGGAAGAAACAAGCTCCTTTTGTAGAATCTGTTAATATAGAAAATACTAATGAGGGCAATATCATAATATAGTCCAGTCCATAGGGTCAAATTGGTGTAGTTAAAAAGCACCAGCCAATTCAGACCAAGTTCATGGCCCTTACTGCTAGGTAGCTCGTCTGTACATTCTCCATATATAATTCAGTGCAGAAATTGAAAAGCCTATACCACCAATTATCATTTTTTTCCTAATGAATAATATTGTTATCCCCAAGAGAACAAATTGTATGAAATGGATATCACTGCTTTAAAAAAAAAAAAGAAAAAAAAGAGAAAATACTAATGAACCTATAAAAAATTAATGAGCTTTCTAGGTTGTATGACAGTGTTTATATATTTAAATCTGTTGTCTTTGTATCCATTAATAATAAACAGTCTGGAATTGAAATAGAAAATTTTACTTGCAAGAGCATACAATTGTGACAATTCCCATCCATAATAAACCCCAATAAAAAGTTCATACACATACCACATAAAGAATTGATTATAATAAATTTATCAAAACATGCAAAATTGCAAAACATTATGCTGATAGATAGCTCAGCCAGCTAGAAGAGCTGTATTAAACTACCAAGGACAAGCAGATTAGGGACGTTTATTTCTAAAAGTTCTGACAGGTGAGTGTCCAGAGACCAATCGGCTGCTGATTCTGTTCCTGGTTTTATCGTTTGTATTATGGTTTGCTTGTGTGTTGTAACCTCACATGGCGATGAAAGGAGAGCTTCATTCTCTTTCTCTGTTTATGAGGGCATTAATCTCATCCACACTCTTCCTCTTTCAAACTCATCAACTATGACCTATCCCCCTGGGAGGGGTATGTGAACAAATTTCTTTTTAACAATGAAGGATGAAGAAAATTATTCCACCCAAGTTTAGTTTCGTGAATCAATATGATTAAATAAGATATCGTTACAGCAAAGTTGATAGGGGTCCGTGATAGGAGTAAGAGCAATTTATAAGTAGCCCCACTGTTGAAGGAGAACCTTCTACTGTTACCCGTTAACTGTGTCTCCATCCTCAGGGACAGACATTCTTGTGTTCCTCGTGGACTTTGTATGCTGTGTCCTGAGAGGCCTCCTACAGCTTCACTCTGCCAAAAAGGAGTGTTTGCTGGCCAAACTTTTGGTTATTCACAGCTGCTCTAGTTTCAAGACAGCAAGTATGTCCCACCTAGAGGACAGTGCTGATAAATATATCAGCAAGCTGATGGTTAGGACTTCAGCCTGTGAATGGAGGATACTTAAATATCCCATACACTGCAAGAGTGAAGACAAGCATCAGAACGTGGGTCAGTGCAGTTTATTTACTCCCCTTGACACGTTGTCCCTTGGAAAACATGCATTGTGTGTGCCATTTATGATTTGAAATTTCCTGCCTTCTTCAACATTAAAAGCAGATCCGATCCCCAGAGCAGAGCCTCGTACATCTTCCTCATTTTTCTCTCATGTCACTATAATTCCGTCTTTGTATTTTGCCTCAAGTCTATTAATGAGTAAACACAGAGCCAATCTCTGGTATATCACTGAGACAGAGTCATGCTCAGTAATGCAGTGAACTGAGTTACCAATACAATACAGAAAAAGTAGAAAATAAATAAGCTACATAAAAGAGTCAATCTATCACCCCAAACCAGAAAAAAAAAACAACAAAAAAAAACAAAAAAAACCAAAAAAAAACGGTAGGATTTTACCCATAAAACTTGAGGAAAATGTTCACTAATTTTTAATACAAGAAAGCTGCTCATTTGTTTGGCACCAATGGTAGTGTTATGGGGAAGGATCAGGAAGAGATATTACTAAAGGACCAAAAGAAACATTGAGAGATGATGGATATGCATGTGCTGATTGTGCTGAGATGTCACATTTATACTCACAGACCAAATCCTTTACAGAAGTGAACACTACCTGCCGGGTGTGGTGGCGCACCCCTTTAATCCCAGCACTCGGGAGGCAGAGGCAGGCAGATTTCTGAGTTCGAGGCCAGCCTGGTCTACAGGGCTACACAGAGAAACCCTGTCTCAAAAAAAAAAAAAAAAAAGAAGAAGAAGAAGAAGAAGTGAACACTACCATGTGTTCATTACACCTCCTTATTCTTCAGTCTTAATCTTATGCCAAGACCCAGATGGCTGTTTATGTCTGCTCATTCCACTATTGCTTGGGCTTACTCTGGCATGGCTAGTAGCTAGCTAGGTTCTTTACTAAGCTGAGGTTCTAAGATATCTCCCCTGCACATCCAGTGCCTCATCTGCAATGTCTAAGTCTCCTTTTATAGCCTAGATTCTCCTCTAGTCTCATAAGATTTGCCCTGATTTGCTCTGGTGAAGTTGAAGTCAAGTAAAAGGGTAAAAAAGGAAGGTAAGCATCTCTTCAGGATTTAAGTCTTTAATTTATAATGTTCTGTTTATTCTCCCAAGCAAGCCATGTGACTGATTAACCCAGATTGAATCACAGATAAAGAAAAGGCATTATCAATCTGTAACTGCTTTGGAGTAATCTGTTGTAATGTGAATAAATTGCAAGCTGTTGATTTTAGCTTTTTCTTCTTTTTTTTTTTTTTTTTTTTTTTTTTTTTTTTTTTTTTTTTTTTTTTTTTTTAAGGTTGGCATCCATTATCCATGTTCTACTGAATTCTTGCTAGGTGAAAATTTCTCTTTTAGAATGTCAGGCAACGAGAGAGTTGTTCAGTTTTTTTATTATTGTTTTTGTTCTCTGTATTTGAGAATTATACAACATTTACTGAATGATTTTTTTCCAGTCTTCAAAAACCCACAGATCATTTCTTCTGTTCAAGTTTCCA
>CACVCL010021881.1:0-52378 GCA_902729485.2 Mus minutoides | reverse complement strand
TACCAAGGACCATCTCAGTCAGGAAGAGGAGTCTCACTTGTGTTTTTTATGTCATTAGTTACCATGGGATGTATACTGATGAATAGCATGTAGTCAGTTTCTCTTATCTATCGGTGGCAAATGCTTTGAAAGTATGAGTTAGTGTGCTCTGTCTAACACTTTGTTCTCATTAAGTGCTTGCCCAGAACTCCCAGTGCTTGGGTTGTTAGTGTTTTCTTTTTCCCTTCGAGTAGCTTACTAGTATTGCTTGCCTACAGTTCTTTTTTGTTTTGTGTGTGTGTGTGTGTGTGTGTGTTTTGGTTTGGTTTGGTTTGGTTTTTCGAGACATGGTTTCTCTGTATAGTCCTGGCTGTCCTGGAATTCACTTTGTAGACCAGGCTGGCCTCAAACTCAGAAATCAGCCTGCCTCTGCCTCCCAGTGCTGGGATTAAAGGCGTGTGCCACCAAGCCTGGCGCCTACAGTTCTTTTTAATCCCATTTCAAAATGATGGAGAACATTTGTAAAATTAAGAAGAGGAGAATTGCTTTAAGCTCTGACCCCATTGACAGATTCTTCCATGTTTTGTGCCTGTTTTTCAGTTCATCGATGTGCTTCCAAAACCCGAGTGCTGCTGTGCAGCAGCAGAGGCAGACAGTGGTTGTACAGAGTCTCTCTGGCTTAGGTGTGGGGGCCAAGTTGTCCTGCAGCACTTGCTCTGGTCCCCCCCCCCCCTTCTTCTGTGGGTATTTGAATTGGTTGTTTAGTTAAGTGACATGCGGTTACAGTTGATTGTGAGCTGTCGCTGCTAGTGATTGAATTCATGTCTTTGGGCAAAAGCACACGTGTTCTTACTGCTGAGCCAGCTCAGGCCCCACTGCCTTGGTTTTGAAGAGCACTTTGTATTGTATATTTGTTATTTTTGGACACAAATGATTGCTGGGGGATTTCTCGATAATTAAGATTGACAAGTCATAGGAACATGTTCTAATGCCTTATAGTTTACTGTGATATTTATCTGACAGCTTATTTACTTTATTTTTTAAATTTTTTTCCAGGAAGTTTGGTGAGCGGCCTCCACCTAAACGACTCACTAGGTAAGCATTATACTTGCCACTTAAACATCGACTGTGCATATAGAGCCTATCATTGTAGACACTAATATGAACTGCTCTGAGAAAACCAGATATTGATAATACATCTTGAGCCCTTCCATTTCCTTCACCCCTAAAAGGCGCGGGGTTGGGGTTGGGGGTAGGGTAGAAATAAAAGGATATACTTTTAAAATGAAATATTTTTAGAAACTCAGTAGTCAGACTTTGATGTGAAAGGCTTAGGAGATTTAATAGATGCTTTTGGAAATGATCATTCAAATACTTTTCCCCTATCATTTAAAAAGAAAACCTAAGGTTTATTCACTTTTATGATGAAATACAGTGTTCTCATTATGTAAAGTTAATTTTACAGTATATATTCTTAATATATTTCAAAGAATTAAGTTAAAAATTATAAAAAAGAAACCAGTGGTTTTACAGTTTCATTTCAACATTGACGTTTTCTTTTTTTTTTTATTCAGTTTCCAAGGAGGGGGAGGGGGAGGGGAGAGAGGGAGTGAGTGTGTGTGTGTAAGAGAGAGAGAGAGAGAGTGTGTGAGTTTCTTTTTCTTTGGACAACTGGGATCTATCTTTACTGTTGTCCTGCATTCATTTTATTTTATTTTTTCAGTCTCTTCATTTTTTTATTAGATATTTTCTTTATTTACATTTCAAATGCTATCCCAAAAGTTCTCTATACCCTCCCCCCCGCCCTGCTCCCCTACCCACTCCCACTTCTTAGCCCTGGCGTTCCCCTGTATTGGGGCATATAAAGTTTGTAAGACCAAGGGGCCTCTCTTCCCAATGATGGCCGACTAGGCCATCTTCTGCTACATATGCAGCTAGAGACACGAGCTCTGCAGGGTACTGATTCGTTCATATTGTTGTTACACCTAAAGGGTTGTAGATCCCTTCAGCTCCTTGAGTAATTTCTCTAACTCCTCCATTGGGGGCCATGTTCCATCCTATAGATGACTATGAGCATCCCCTTCTGTATTTGCCAGGCACTGGCATAGCCTCACTTGAGATAGTTATATTAGGGTTCTTTCAGCAAAATCTTGCTGGCATATGCAATAGTGTCTGGGTTTGGTGGATGATTATGGGATGGATCCCCAGGTTGTGTAGACTCTGGATGGTCCATCCTTTCGTCTTAGCTCCAAACTTTGTCTCTGTAAGTCCTTCCATGTCCTGCATTCTTTAAGCCCACGATGTATTATATTGCCTTAGACTCGCAGAGTTCCCTGTGTAGCTCTGTGGTGTTCTGGTGTAGTCACATTCTTCTCGGTTCATCTTGAGGGCTGCTTAGGCTACTACCAAGTACTTACCACTAGTAAGATATTTATCAAAGACAGTTGTGGGTTGCCACATGGTAGTGCACACCTTTATTTAGTACTATACTCAGGAGGAAGAAACAGACAAACCCCTGTGAGTTCAAGGCCAACCTGAACTACAAAGTGAGTCTCAGACCATCCAAGGCTACATAATGACATCAAAGAAAGAAAGGAAGGATTGAGGGAAGAAAAAAGAAAAGAAAATTGTATTAAAAGTTGTATTAAATTGTATTAAACTACAGAAGATGGTTTGAAGATAAATTTGGGACATCTTAATCAAATAATGATGATACAAAATATTAAAACCCTAAAATCAGTTTTTATACAATTAATATTCATAATCTGAAAATCCGAAGTCTGATATGCCCTAGAAACACCCCCCCCCCCCTTTTTTGGGTTTTTTTTTTTTTTTTTTTTTTGAGACAGGGTTTCTCTGTACAGCCCTGGCTGTCCTGGAACTCACTTTGTAGACCAGGCTGGCCTCGAACTCAGAAATCTGCCTGCCTCTGCCTCCCGAGTGCTGGGATTAAAGGCATGCGCCACCATGCCCGGCTTCCTAGAACCCCTTTTTAAGTTCCAAAATAATGACTTAAAAAGTTTCAGATTTTGGAACATGGATTTAGGATACTCAAGTGTTGACATCTATGAAAATATTCCAAAATATAAAAACAATAAAAGCCTCTATAATCTGAAATACTTCTAGTCCCAAGAACTTTGGGAAAGAGATAATTTATATTGAAATAGTTGTTTGTCTCTCTCAGTGTTTATCTAAGTATCACAGAACTGTTAGTGAGGAGGTAACAAGGGGGTGGAACTCAGTGAATGTGTGTCTCTTTCCTGAAGACCTCTAGAGTGGGACAACAGTGCAGGTCTGCAGAACAGTCTTCGCTAGTCTTCTGCACACACACACACACACACACACACATACACACACACACACACACATACACATACACACACAAACGTGTAAGAAAGCTACCCACAACTGAGGCAGGAAAATCTGGAAACAGACCGCATCTAAAGGCTACGAATTGTGCCTGCTTTCAGCAGTCAGAATAAAAATCCCACAATCAAGTCTGTCTTGGTAGAATTATCCCCAGACTATATTGTGCTTTGGTTTCATCTGTCACAGAATAGAGTCAAAGACTGAAACTTCCAAGAAACTCAGTTTTGGTTTTGTTGTTGTTGTTCTTGTTGTTTTGTTTTGTTTTTAAAAAACAAGTTCAAGAGCAGAGGAGTAAGATAGTGAGCCCCTCTGAGCTCCATGAACCACACAAGTCAGTAGAGGAGCAAGAACTGTGTGGGGTGCTGGAAATAGCAGGGCTCTGTCGGCCACACAGAGAAGCTGCACGTATAATCTTCAGGGAGAAGAAAACCAATCCAGACCAACCCAGAAGTGTCTATTGCAGGAGCTAAGACTCAGCGGGATTCAATGCTGGCTTCTACAAAGTGCTTAAGGAAGAAGCCTTTAGATACCTTCCTAAATGTTGGGAAAGAGGATCATTCTAGTTCTAGTTCAATCTGAGGACAGAATGCTCTTACCTAAGGATGGCCATGCACATATGCTACTAAAATACAGAAAGCACAACTGTAGACTAACACTCCATGTAAACAAAGATTTCTTTTCAGAAGTTCAAAAAAAGAATGAACTCTGCATACACAAGTTCTAGAAAATAGTTGCTCTTGCTGACAGGATGCAGATGAGTACTGTTGTTTCCTGGAATGGGAAAGAGCAGAAGGGACTTCAGAGACCCAGAAGAACAGCTTCGGGGAACTGAGAATATCCTGTTGTTGCAGTGTAGTATAGAGTGCTGGTGCTAAAGCCACCACATGGTAGGCCAACTAGATCTCATTAAAACTCTTTTTGTTGTTGTTGTTGTTGTTGTTGTTGTTTTTGGTTTTTTTGGGGGGTTTTTTTGAGACAGGGTTTCTCTGTATAGCCCTGGCTGTCCTGGAACTCCCTTTGTAGACCAGGCTGGCCTCGAACTCAGAAATCCCGCCTGCCTCTGCCTCCCGAGTGCTGGGATTAAAGGCGTGTGCCACCACGCCCGGCTGACATTTTAGTAATCTTTTTACATCAGAGATAACCTGGGAGACTAGCATATCTGCTTCTGGAGAATTCTATTAAGCTTTGTTTCTCTAAGAGAAAGCACACTGCAGATGTCTTTATTGCCTAGGCAAACTTAGCAAATGCGTCTAATGGCAAATGGAAATTGAAAACTAGTAACCAGTTCTGGGGTAAATTAGTTTAATTAAATTCAAACTTGAAATTAGGATATTTTCTTAATAATTTCTATACCAAATTTAGTACAATCTAATACCAATTTTGAAGTCTTATTCTCCTCTGAAGTGATTCTGCTTTAGGAAAACAATGTCTTATTTGGTAAAAAATATTTTAAGAGGTTTGTTTCCACTGTGTTGTAGGGGGTATAATGTGGGGGCCATGTCTTCTCTTTTAAGGAATGTTCAAAGCCTACCCTGCCTTGTTCTGTCTTATATTTCCCAAATTAAACAGTATTGGTGGGAGAGTCTCTAATGAGGCCTGGGGAAATCTTTTTTTTTTAGATTTATTTATTTACTTTGTGAGTCATGTGGTTGCTGGGAATTGAACTCAGGACCTTCGGAACAGCAGTTAGTGCTCTTTACTGCTGAGCCATCTTTCTAGCCCTGCCTGAGGAATTCTTTATACATGACTTAAATTTTTAGTTAAAAGCACAAATAAATGGATTAAAGACTACACTATTCAATACTACTGAATTTGCTTTTTAAGAATTATATGTGTGTGCGCCTGTGCACGCTACACTGTGTTTGTGAAAGTCAGAAGACAGTTTGAAAAAAGGGAGTCGACTCACCTTCCATAGATGGGTCCCGGGATAGAAGCCTACACAATCTTTCAGAGATAGTTTTGTTATTTTTCCTCCCTCTATAACTGCAAACTAGGAGCTGCTAACTAATGCTCTTGCTAAAATTTGTTGAGTAGCAGAGGATTTTCTTTGTGAGGTTTACCATTATTTTATTTTGTGTAATTGATAGAATAATTATATATTCTCTTTTTCAAAATATCTTCTGTCTGTTACTGGGAGTAATACTTTCCACAGAACCTGTCTCTTTCATGGAGACATCTCTCTGCTCTTAAAATCCTGTGCCTGAGACACATGAACCATGTATTTTTTATTTATAAGCAAGGTTTATGTTTGAACAGTGTTTAGTAGCTCCCTCCCTCCCTCCCTCCCTCCCCCCTTGTTATTGTTGGGGGTGGGGCACATGTCAGTGGCTTTGTCTGGAGATCAGAGGACAACTTACTGGAATAGGTTATCTCTTTCACTGTTGTCAGGATTGCACAAGCACCTCTAATTGCTGAGCCACCTCCCTGGCCCCCTTCTCTATAGTAAGATGCTGTTCTTATGTTTTCTCATATTAAGTAAGACAAGCATTATAAATGTGCTTATAGATTTGGTAGATATGCTGTACAGAGTTGAATGAAAAGCTCTCACCTCAAAGGAATGAAAGTCAGGTTTAATCTATAGCAAAATATAAGTGACCATGGCCCAGAAACATTCATTGAGGTTTCTCCAAATACATGAAAGCAGTTTCATGGAATTTTTTATGGTAACAGAACAAAGAAAGTTATAAATCAAGAGATTTTATATAGTTACATCAGGGAAGCAGGTTACAGCAGGAAGGGAGATAGGTTGCCTTGTATGCATCTGACAACATTTGTGGTCTTTTGATTGGTGGAAAATTGAGGTTTTGTTAAGTTAATACATTCTAAATCTAGTAGCAGGAGCTGGCACAAAGGTGTTGCTGGGAATATGATTATATAGTAAACTAATGATAACCCCAAATAGCTTGTAATTGGACTCTGAAACAGCAAAATTTCAACCTCCCCATGTCTTTGGTTTGGTCAGTCAGCCCTATGCAGACAACTTCTTCCCAAAACCTTCTTGCTCAAGTGCATTGAGGCCAAAGTCAAAGGCCTAAGGCAGTGTGCATCCATCCCCAGGTCTTAGCAGCATGCCTACAAGGCTTTCATGGGACCCCATGCCCACTCTCTCCTGCAGTGTGTGTATAAAGTTAGAGCTTGGAACGGCTCTTAACATTGACAACAATAATGATACTTATAACTTGCTCACAGGAACTCCTTGTCAGGAGGGGGGCTAACTGGCTTTTAGGTTTGTTTGTTGTTGTTTTCTCTTTTCCAGAGAAGAGAAACTTCAGATTCAAAAGTAACAGAGTTAAGATTTAGACCCTGTTTCGTGGCTGAGATGTGGCTTAGCCATTGTACTACGAGTGGTACAACTTTTTCCTTGAGACAGCTAAACTGCTAGTTTTGATTCCTGCCTCTTCTGTATCATTTCAGGAAAGTAACTTAACTGTGTTTGGTTATGTCACCTCAAGGCTGTTGGTTATATTAATATACTTGCTTAGAAAAGTTAGTTAACTAGCACAGCCTCATTTCACAGTTCAGTCTTTTTTTTTTTTTTTTTTTGGTAACATTCCAAATGTTGTCTCCCACCACCACCACCAACCCCCCACCCCATCCCAGAGCCCTATCCCTCCCTCCCTTCCTAGCAGCACATCAATCAGTCTCTGCAAGATGAGCTGCATCCTCTCCCGTTGCAGCCAGAAAAGGCAGCCTTAGGCCTGGGCCCTCAATTGTGTATCAAGTAAAAGAACTTGAGGCAGAGGTCTTTTACTTGAAGCCTCTGTTGTGTGTCTGGAATATAAGAAAAGCAAACACATAACCTGGTAAACATATAAGTAAATAATTATTAAGTGACGTGGCAGAGGTCATACTGTTAGTAGAATTTAATTTAGAAAATGTGCTTGCACTTAAAACTTTTCAAGTATATTGCTGCTTTTCAAGTTCCATGACTGGGACTTGTGTACAAATTTTGACAGGGTGTTGGCTTTCTCTCTACTTTTGTTTTATCTTGTTTTGGTTTTTCCTTTTTTTCATGTGTATTATGGAATCTTCCTCAATCTCTCTTCCACTTCATTCTCTTGAGCCAGGGTCTTTTAATCAACCATGCCCATATACCTGGTCTTGCTTCAGGGATCTCCTGGCTCTGCCTTCCAGGCAGGAATTACAGGTGGGTCGCCATGCTCACCTGCCATTTAGATGAGGTCTGGGAATCTGGCCCTCTTATAAAAGTTTTAGCCACCAAGCCATATCCTCAGTTTTTTATTTTATAATCGCCGCCCCCATCTTATTCTCTGAGCTGTCACTCACCTCCATAGTTATGCCCCAGTGCCTTTGCCATTACCGGTCTGTGCAATACTGAGAGAGATCTAGGTAGCCACCTGTTTCAGCACAGGCTCTGCACACCCTTGCTAGCAGTGCTCTGCTCCATTCTGTTCTGTCCCTTCAGTGGAAGAGGTCCAGACTCTGCCTGCACTGTGGATTACTTTCCATGCCTTGCAGCTGAAACAGTTTTCTCAGTAAGAATAAATAGATGTCATTTAGGTTTTCTCATTAGACCCCTTTAGCCACCCTAAACCAGGTGGTTGTGTTAGCTCCAGTATTCAGATTCTGAAAGTAAAAGCTGGATGAGGCTCTGTAACCAGGGAGTTTAGTGTAAAAGTGACACAAATCTATAATTCCCTACATTTAATGACTTTATGACAGTTGACAGTTTTGACTGTCGTTTGGATTGTTTATTTATAATGTAAGGTAAATATAATTTAAATTTATTAAAAATATTCATTGATTTTCCTGACTTTAATTTTGTGATGTGTAAAATATCTTTAGACTTGAGATTCTGCTTAAATTTTTCCTCCTGTGTGGCACTTAACTTGGGTGTGTGAAAAAAAAAATATATATATATATACACACATACACACATATGCATACATTGAAATTTTTATAAAACATTTACTTAATAAGCATGTGGCAGTTTTCATTTGATGTAATGTTGAATTTTTTGAAAGTTTTATATATTTAACAATCCTTGGGAGATGGTTAGTTTCAGGCGGTAGGAGTTTGGGTGATTGGATGTGTTGTTGTGACTTAGTGGACAAGGTAGCAGAGCAAGGTAAGCTAGAGAGAAAGTCAGTCAACTAGATTACCAGTGTAAACATTAATTGTATTTTAACAACCAAAATGCAGAGTGAAAGTGGGTATGTATTTCCTTAGCATAGGATTTTTTAAGGTAGCTCATGCAATTGTTTCTGGTTTTGTGTTTAGGTTTGTTTGTTTAAAAAAATGTTGATAAGCATTCCTCTCATCTGCTAGAGTGAAAGAAGATTTTGACAAAAACATCATCCCTACAATAGTAATTTTATATTTGATTACAGGGAAGCGATGCGAAATTATTTAAAAGAACGAGGGGATCAAACAGTGCTCATTCTTCATGCAAAGGTTGCACAGAAGTCATACGGAAATGAAAAACGGTAAGACTATTGAGTATTTGGGGCAAATAGTGCTTATTTTATAATTTGCATATGATTTATATTTATATTTATGTTTGAGACTTGTTTCTATTCCTGGGTTTATTTGCATAGTAGAAAAGAAAAAGTAAGGCAGGTGAGATGGCTCAGTGGGTAAGAGCACTGACTGCCCTTCCGGAGGTTCTGAGTTCAAATCGCAGCAACCACATGGTGGCTTACAACCACCCATAATGAGATCTAACGCCCTCTTCTGGTGCATCTGAAGTCAGCTACAGTGTACTTATAATGATAAAGAAAGAAAAATCTTTAAAAAAAAAAAAAAAAGTAGGTAAAAGGGGGTGGAGTGGGCGGTAGGAGTAGAATCTTAAACCTTTCTCTTATTAAAATGTTCTTTAATGAGCTCCAATCCAGCCCTATTTTGTTTTACTTGACATGTGAAACTTGATTACTGATTTTTAGTTAAACATAGAAGTTGATGTGAAAAACCAACTCTTTTTGTTCATTAAGTTGGCCCAAGATGAATTTCTAGGTTTGGGTTTTTAAATAAGAAAATTTAGTGTATGTGTGTAGTGTGTTCTTAATTCTAGAGCTAAGTGTAAATGGTCAGGGCTTAGGAACACAGATGTAGGTCACCTCAAATTCTGTGTTGTAATGTGAATATGGTTTGTGAAGTTATAGAACAAAAAGTTGTAAATCAAGAAACCTTTCTTGGTTAGTGGGTTACAGCTAAGGGTTTTACTGCTGTCAGATGCCATCCTTGGCTGTTGAGTTGGTGAAAGCTAGTGGTCTGATAATACCTCTAGAAGATTTTATATGATAGTCACAAGGCTCTTAGTTCAGGCACAGGTGAATGACTGTTGAGACTAAAGATAGCCCAAAAGAAGTTAGCCCTGAGTTTGTAACATTCCAACTCTCCACAGTTGTGGCATTATAATCAGTCAGCCTTGCTGACATGGGTGTGACCTTTTTCTGGGAACTTGAGTTCACCCTAGTCAGTTGTTTTCTAAGCAAAACAGGAATGCTTGTCACCACTGAAGAATGCTATGTTTAAGGCCAATTATGCTTTTTGAGGTGAAATAGAGAAGATTGCCTGGCAGCTCTAGTGTTGAACCAGAGAAGTACTCGTACCAGTATTAGGGTTTTAATATGCATTTTAAGGGAAATGAAGATAAGGAACTCTAAACATATATACGTGCCTTGGCTTCAATTGGTTGTTATCCTTGGTACCAGCATTGGAACTCCTACAACTAATTCCAGGGTTTTAAAAATTCTTTTATTTTTGTAGTTTCAAAAAAAATAGAAGTTCACATTAAGCTATTTCTATGACGTGAAACCCCACAGGCATGTGCTGTCTCGCGGGTGTAGTGTTGATGCTGTCTTAGTTTTTACTGCCTTCTGTGAGTTAGTAACAGCAGAGTGTCAGAGCTGAGGAATTAAAGGTGCCTGGAAAAGCATGGTCCTTGTGAACCTCACTCAGTCTCTTCTCACCTTTCCTTGGCTACCTGAGACCAGCCAGGCTAACCCTCATGGAAGGAAGCATGGGGCGAACAGCTAGTCACTTGGCTTCAAACACGGGCAGTGCTGGCTCTGCTTTTCAGTCTCTGCAGTTTTGACAAAGCCTCTTTCTTATCAGTTAGATTATTTTCTTCACTTATTCCCTTTTTAAATTATGTTAGTTGCTAGTGTCTAATTAGTTAGACCTATACAAAGTCATGTGGCATTTAATTTGATGTCGGATGGCTGAGACCTTCTGAAGTTATAAGGGTTTGCTAGTTATTATAAGAAATACAGGACCACAGGGCTACAGTGGCTTATCAAGAATTATAAACGTTTTAATGAGTGTCTTTATTGTAGTAGCCTGTTTTTTTGTTTGTTTGTTTGTTTTTAACCTATTATCTAGGTATGGCTTAGTCAATCCATAACCCCATTAAATACTTCAAGAATTTTAGGTTTTGGCCTAAAATTTTTTTCTTTGGAAAAAGAATGAATGTGTTATAGTAACTACTTTCTTGTCTTTTGTCTTTTGAATCGTGTATTAAAATGCTTCCAAGAAGGGTAAATATGCATGCGTGCATGCGTGCGTGCGTGCGTGCGTGCGTGCGTGCGTGCGTGCGTGCGTGCGTGTGTGTGTGTGTGTGTGTGTGTGACTGTGTTTCTGTGTGTGTGTGTGTG
This sequence comes from Mus minutoides, assembly GCA_902729485.2. Classification (NCBI taxonomy): domain Eukaryota; kingdom Metazoa; phylum Chordata; class Mammalia; order Rodentia; family Muridae; genus Mus; species Mus minutoides. Next base: position 41,414 of record CACVCL010021881.1, on the reverse strand, counting down.
TGTGTGTGTGTGTGTGTGTGAGAGAGAGAGAGAGACAGAGAGGGGTGTGACTGGCTAGTTTTCCTGAAGCTTCCTTGAGGATTAAAGAGGTGATGGGTCTGTTCTCCATTTCTGGAACGAGGAGGAAACTCTGTCTTCCTTGCTGATATTGGTTCAGGCTGTTTTAAAGAGTTGCTGAGGTGTGAGGGAGGCAAAAAATCACCTTGGGACATGGCCACAGACACTTTGGCCATGTCTGTCATAAAAAGTAATTCCAGTAAATAATGCTAAAATTATCTGGCCAGGAAATTTTATTTGAAAGGCTTAAATTATTCTTGGTACTGATAGCTGTGCCATAGATAGGTAGGTAGGTAGGTAGGTAGGTAGATAGATAGATAGATAGATAGATAGATAGATAGATAGATAGATAGATAGATAGATAGACTGATTTGACATTAGTGTTCAGTATTGTCTACTGATGAGCAAACAGTTATATGAGAGGTGCTCTTGGGACAGTTACTGACACTAGTAAGTGTGAACTGGGGTAATTGATAGACCAGGAGCTCCCAGGTGTTCCTTCAGTGTTGACAAGTTTGGATTTCGTCTAACCAAACTTGTCATACCAAGCTAAATAAAAGCCCTTTTTTAACCTACTGTTTTTTTTCCCCCCATGTATGTTCACAGGACTTGAGGGGAAGGGATTGTTAAATCATTCACTTAAATAATGACTAAATTTTGCAGTGTGTACATATCGCCACCAAGTGGGAGAGAATGGCATTGCTTGTCAGCTAAAAGATGCCAAAAGAAAAGTAAAAAGGACTGTTAAAAGTTTGACCAATGTTAAAAGTCAGTTTCAAAAACAGAAATGCATTTTAATTGTTGTTTATTTAATTATAATATGGACTTTTATTCCATAGACTATTGGAAAGTCTGTTTTTATTGTATTCTTAAAAAACTTTCAAAGTAGAATCTTGATCAGTGGGTTTTTTGTTTTTGTTTTTGTTTTGTCAGAATATATCCCTATCCTTGTTTATGCTGTTCTGGAACTCACTGAATAGACTAGGCTGGCCTCAAACTCACAGAGATCTGCCTTCCTTGCCTGTGAGTGCTGGGTTTAAAGGCATGTACCACTAATGCCTGGTTTCGATCAGAGATTTTTGTTTGTTTGTGGGGTGTGTGTGTGTGTGTGTGTGTGTGTTTGAGACAGGGTTTCTCTGTGTAGCCCTGGCTGTCCTGGAACTTAGTCTGCATAGACCAAACTGGTCTCGAACTCAGAAATCCGCCTGCCCCTGCCTCTGCCTCCCAAGTGCTGGGATTGAGTGTGTGTGCCACCACTGCCGGGCTCATTCAGAGTTTTATATAGAGATCTTTTAGTCTGTTTGACTAATTTTATGCTGTTAATTTTCTGTGATTTTTTTTTTTTACATTTCCATGAATATTCCAAATATTCATCCTTTATCATTTCTGTGTGTATACAGCCTTCAGATGTGAAATAAAAGTACTTTGTGATAATGTATTAATCATTACTAATATCAAATCATTCAGATTTGATAATACCAATTCACCAAGGAGTTTTAATATTCAGTGTCCAATAAAATACTAACATGGGATGAAGTTCCTGAGAGTGTATTAGCCTAGGTACTTGAGATGTGTCTTGCTATGCATTTGGTAGCCACTGCCATTAAAAGCCTGAAAGATCCCTGGTATAGAAGTAAACTAAACCAGTTACAAAACATGCCCAGCCAGTATAAGCATCTCTACAAGCTTGCAGTGACATGGACCCGGGCCCAGTACCTGGGCCATAACCTTGATATCCTTGGCCCCAAGTGTGAGCATGCAAGCATGAAAGCCCCTCTTGTTTTGTGTTTCTTAGTTAGGCATTACAGAAACACCCAGAGGCTTCCTACTCTATACTCCACACTCTCTCCTCTCCAGGACACACTTGGGCTACTCAACCTTTTTGCCCCCAACTTCCTCTCCATGGTTGATCCCCTTCTTCTAACCAGCCACTGCTTCTAACCAGCCATGGTTTCTATGTGTTGTCTTCCTTTATTTTAAATGCTGCAACGTTTTCCCTGGCTGCCTCAGCCAGTCCATATTTTAGCCACCCTATCCTGGCTTTATTTTGTAAGTACTTCTACTAGCTAACAAAGTCTCTATATTAACTTCATACCCATCCTTCCCCCACCTCCCTCTCCTATTAGAGTGTAAGTTCCATGAGGATAGTGACTTTGTTTGATTTTGTTGTTTTTATTATGTTTCCGGTACCTGGGGCTATACTAAGTATTTAAAGAACTAATAAATACTAAATAATCTCAGCTCACTTCTTGTACTATTTTGCGTATAGTAGGATTAGCACCTGATCATGGTTGAGAAAAGAAGGTGTCAGTACATTTGGAGGCTGTTAAGTAAATGCTATTCTTGGTTTGCTGAACAGCTTACCTCCTCATAGACCCAAGACTTTATGCACAGGCGCATATTTTATTTGTTCACTTGTGTATTTATTTACTTATTTAGTTATCTTATCGATCTCTATATAGTTCTAACTATCCTGGAACTCACTTTGTTGACCAGACTGACCTCAAATTCAGAGATCTGCCTGCCTCTGCATTCCAAGTACTGGGATCAAAGGTGTATACCACTATGCTCAGCAACACAATTTACTTTTCTTAGTGTGAGTTTTAGGTAAACGTGATTCCCAGTGTCAGCTGACAAGAAGATGTCACTGGCCGGTAGGAGGCCTGTGTGCTTATAACACTCAGCAGCATCAGTACAGAGCCACATGCTTGTTCATCTTCCCTGTTGCTTTCTTATGATTGGAACTCGGCACACATAGTTGATTAGTGTTACAGTGAGGCTGTTTTGCTTATAGTAGGATTAGCAGAATCAAGAAACACTTTTCTGTATTCATAACTATACAAAAAGTAGGAATCACCATGAGGGCCTTTTGTTTTAAGAAAGAGGGGAAGGAGGAGTTCTCTGTGTAAAAGATATTCCTACATGATAACTACACACCTACCTAGTTCATCATTTGTACTGCTTGCTTGGTTACTAAGTCATTTGAGTGTTCAGGCCTCTTTAAAAAGGGACAGGTCACAAACATTTTAAGGTACGTACATATCAGTAGCTATCATTAGGCAAAGGTACATTATATATCCTTGGGCAAGTACATCCTGCTCTACAATAAGAGATAAATTCATAGTTCGATTGTTAGGTTATGACAGAGTCATTGTATGTGGAGAGAACTTGGGAAGGTGCTTTTTGGCATACAGAAGAACAAATCTGTTAGTAATTATGAGCAGAAACAATACAGTGTATTTTTCTTTCTGTCCAAGATGTTTCTCAGTCCTGAAACCAGGTGTTCAGGAGCTAAGGTACAGAAAGAAACATGGACTCTTTGTAGAGCTCAGATCAAGCAATCTGTTTTGTCTTCTTCCTTAGTTGTCTTACTTGGGGTGATACTTTAATGCTAGTTTCCAGGTCAATTGCCAAATAAAGTTAAATGTAATATAACAAGGATAGCATTAAAATTAATGATGCTATTGTCTTGGCTAGAACTTAGTAATCACAGATTTTGTAGTGATATATTATGTCTTGTGTCTTGTTTGCCAAATTCCAGTAGAGTAGTTCAGAGCCTTGAGCTATGAGAATTCAGTTCTGCTTAAAGCAGGCCCAATCTAACTGATGGTATAAGTAAGTCCTCAGATTGTATTAGAACAGATAAGAAAGTCTTTATATCAGTCCTTTTGACACGACGATTTGCTTTATAAATGACCAAACTGCTTTGTTAGGAACCAGTTTAGTACATTGAAGTATGATTTTTGAATTCATATATTAAAAAATGAAGTATGATCTTGAATTTAATTTTTTTCTGCCACTTTTTTTTTCCAGATTTTTTTGCCCTCCTCCTTGTGTGTATCTTATGGGCAGTGGTTGGAAGAAAAAAAAAGAGCAAATGGAGCGAGATGGTTGTTCTGAACAAGAGTCTCAACCCTGTGCGTTTATTGGAATAGGAAATAGTGACCAAGAAATGCAGCAGCTGAACTTGGAAGGGAAGGTAAATTCAGAATGTACACTCTGCATTCGCAATGTTTGTTTATTTTAGTCTTTCCCATACCAGTGCTTATTGCACTTATTTTTTAAGTGCTATTAACAGCGACTGTTTAAATGTGTAAATCAGAATCACAAGTATACCTTCAGGACAGCGATGGCCTGGTGACTCATAGAGTGTGCGGGTTAGCATTTAAAGGCAGCACCAGGAGGCCTCCAGCTTCGTGGCTGTCTTAGTTGTAAGTCAGATTTCTATTGGGAGACTAATCCCTCATTTTCTGCCTGGCAGTATTATAATACGCTGATAGTTATGAAAATGTGTCTCTCAGCTTTGGTTTATTCTGTCCTCCTATCTTCATCCCTGCTGGGAAGTAGCTGCTAACACATGATAGAGCATGATAGAGCATGGGTCTGGGCCTAGTGGCCTTGGCTAACCAGCACCAGTCCAGAACACAAGTTACACAGAGAATGCTCTGTTTACTGGCTTTCTGTATACTACTTTAATTCAGAAGAACAGTTTGTTCATTTATTACTAACTCAGTGTTTTATCTTAATATTAAAGTTTTGAAAATGACTCTAATCTCAGTGACTAGCACCCAAAGTATCGTATAAAAGCTATTATTTAGTAACTCTTAGTTGGCTATTCTGATACTTATGTTTTGTATTTGGCACGAGGATGGGAGTGTTGAGGGCATAAGTTTGGGGTTAGCATTCTTAATCATTTTTAATCATGTTTAAGAAGACCCTAAACCTAACCTTCAAATCTGGATATTTGTCATTAGGTCCTTAGAGTTTTTAGTCAACAACGTGGATTTTAGATAAGGTTTGGTGTAATATTTATTACAATAGTAAATGCTTGTTGTAAGAGAGTAGAGCAGTAAACCATTTTAAATTATGACCCTTGAACTTTTAAAAATTACAGTCGATTTATTCTCCTGTTAAATAATTTCTGGAGTTAGATACAGCACACTGCACACCTAGACATTCAGTTCTTTAATGACTAGATGTAACCAATTGTGACTGTGTTGGCTGAATTTATTCTCATCTTAGCCAGTTCTAGCTTTCAGTCATTTACCTTCCAGTGAAGTAATTCTAAAGCCACCCAATCAATAGCATCATTAATTGTCCCTCCCCAGATCCTAGTACTAAGTTCCGTGAGGGCTATTTCTGCATGAAGCCCTTCCTTCTGTCTGTGTTAGACCTGGAGTGATGTGAAAGCTTGGCAGGGCAGCAGGTGCCTTCCACTGGGCTGTCTCAGCAGCTCTTGTTCATGTTTTACTTCTGCCGGACAGCATCTTCTCTTTCTTGACACAGATTATACCCAATAGTGTTAGTGCTCAGAATTAACTGATCTGCTCTTAGGCCTGCCTTCCTGTTAGGGTGAAGTTCCCTTGTTTAAATACAAATCTTAGTTTTGTTCTGAGACTGTCTGCTATAGTACATTGACTTTATCCTGTCTTCCAAAGCAGAACAGTTCCAGTTTTGACCTTTAGCTAGTGTTTAAAAAATATGATAGGCCTATCTATGTATGCATATATGCTATATCTAAGTATGTAAGAGTACCACCACTGCAAAGGACAGTTTATTTTATTTAGCTTTTATGGTTACTATCTTATTTTGCCTTCTGCACAGCAAGGCCTTTCAAAATTTAGAATGTTCAAAAATCACATTTAAATTTTCTTATGTAACTTTGTTATAGAGACAAACTATTGCAGAATATCTATTACTAACACTCTGTATTGGTAAAATTTTAAGAACAAAGGCTTAGAATTCACTAGCTTCTTTCTAATGAAAGGAGCACACAGCAGAAATAGTTCAAATAAAACTTAGACCTCGCAGGGCAGTGGTGGCTCATGCCTTTAATCCCAGCACTTGGGAGGCAGAGACAGGCAGATTTCTGAGTTCAAGGACAGCCAGGGCTACACGGAGAAACCCTCTCTTGGAAAAAAACTTAAAAATAAAAATAAAACTTAGACATCATTTACCCTGTTTGGTAAAAGAAGTCAGTATCTTGGCCTAGCCCCTTAGTTCAGTGATTAAGAAAATAGGGGGAGTTTTAGAGCTGTTAGCTACAGGTGAAGTTGCATTTTAGACATTTCAACCAATGCACGTTTTCTTGTGTACTCTTAAACTTGATTCTTTGGGAGATTTTTGTTTGTTTGCTTGTTTGTTTGTTTGTTTGTTTTTCGAGGCAGGGTTTCTCTGTGTAGCCCTGGCTGTCCTGGAGCTCACTTTGTAGACCAGGCTGGCCTCCAACTCAGAAATCCACCTGCCTCTGCCTCCAGAGTGCTGGGATTAAAGGCATGAGCCACCACGCCCGGCTAATTCTTTTGGAGATTGTATGAGTAAACCCATGAAACAAAGTTTTATCTATTTTTAAAATAGTTCTTTAGTATATCCTTAAAAATATCCAGAATACTTGTTCCCGTTCAGTCTAACATTGTTTTTCTTAGTTTCATAAGTGGCTACCACAGCCTTCAGCCATATAAACAGAAACATTCTATGAGCTATTTTGAAACTGCAACCAGTAGGGTTTTTTTTTTAACATAGTTTACTAAATTATGATAAACTTATTACTTTTGTTGCAGATAGTCATCAATCTTTCACTACAGAAATCAAATTGCTGTAACATTGAGTGGTGATTCTGTAAAATGTAAAACTATATAAAGTAAATATGGATCATAGAGGGGTTTTTAAAAGATTTCTTTCTTTCTTTAATTAATGTATATGAGTGCTCTATCTGTGTGTCCACGTACATGTCAGAAGATGGCATCAGATCACGCTATTGATGGTTATGAGCCACCGTGTGAGCGCTGGGATTGAACTCGGGTCAGGGCCTCTGGAAGAGTGGGCAGTTCTCTGAACAACTAAGCCATTTCTCCAGCCCCAGGGTTTTGGTTTTTAAAGTAAATGTTGTAGTCATTTTTGTATATAACTAAAACTCAAGACATTTAAATGAATGCCTTTGCTGTAAGCAGCTTGTAGACGCCTGTGAGATTCTCAGCCTGCAGTGCCTGTTCTGCTGCCCTCCGTCCAGACAGACTTTTAGAAGCCAATGCACCCGTCCCCGAGGGGTCTTGCCTACAGCCCGCAGAGCTTGGCTCTTACTTGGATTATTTTCCGCACAGCTCTTTTGAGTTGACTTAGACAGTGCTCCCAACTGGGCTTTTCCTCTGCTTCCTGTACTAGGTAGATGTAAATTGTTGGGGAACTGGAATAACAAATAGAATAGTTTCCTAACCACCCTAAGGGCAGCTTTGTTAGTGGTGGTGATGTTCAGCTCCCACAGTTGAACATTGAGGTCTAGATTTAGCACCATCTCCAGCAGGGTCTAGGAGATGCTAGACTCAAGTCCAGCTTTCTGGACTACATTTCCCCCTCTTGGCACATAAGCTGAGTTGATTTGGCGCTGCTGACCTTCACCTTAGAAGAGACTGGCGTCTCGTGAGCCTGTCATCCATTCCTCGTTTCTCTTAGAGAGCAGTGTTGATAGCATTCATGTCTGGTCAGATGTAGCTGCACTATTCTAATCTGAAGGTGCATGACCACGGAGGGCTTCCTGCTGTTGTCACCACTTTGTTTTTCTTCCACAGAACTACTGTACAGCCAAAACATTGTACATATCTGATTCAGACAAGAGAAAACATTTCATGTTGTCTGTAAAGATGTTCTATGGTAACAGTGATGACATTGGTGTGTTCCTCAGCAAGCGGATAAAGGTCATCTCCAAACCCTCCAAAAAGAAGCAGTCATTGAAGAATGCTGACTGTACGTATGCTCGCGTTTCCTTCTTTATTCCCAATTCTCACATTACATGAAGGAGACAAACATTTTAAAATTTAAAGGTTGTTCTGTCCTAGTTACCTACTAGTTTTTGGCCTTGTTTTAAATTTGAGTATAAATGGGTATTGTCTGGCCTAGTGAAGTGAGTGAGTCTCAGTTACGGTGTTCTGAGAATCTCAGTTGCTTTATTAGGATTGCTGTAGAGTGCCTTCTTACTGTGTGCAGGGGCATTTGGGGAACCGGAGGGGTTTTTGCTCCTTTTGTCAGAGACTAGGTAGGAAGATAATGCTTGGAGCCAGTGATGTTAAATGTCCTACAGTGCCCAAGATTCCAAAAGCATCAATCTTTTCAGAATGTCAGAAATGAAACTCACTTTAAAAACTGTGCTCTGGGGGGCTGAAGAGATGGCTCAGTGGTTAAGAGCGCCGACTGCTCTTCCGAAGGTCCAGAGTTCAAATCCCAGCAACCACATGGTGGCTCACAGCCATCCATAACGAAATCTGATGCCTTCTTCTGGAGTATCTGAGGACAGCTACAGTGTACTTACATATAATAAATAAATAAATCTTTAAAAAAAAAACAACAAAAAACTGTGCTCTGGGGCCAGGCGTGGTGGTGTACACCTTTAATCCCAGCACTCTGGAGGCAGAGGCAGGTGGATTTCTGAGTTGGAGGCCAGCTTGGTCTACAAAATGAGTTTCAGGACAGCCGGGGCTACACAGAGAAACCCTGTCTCGAAAAACCAAAAGAGAGAGAGAGAGAGAGAGAGAGAGAGAGAGAGAGAGAGAGAGAGAGAGAGAGAGAGAGAGAGATAGCTCTGGGAAACCAGGTAAGCCGCTAAACCGAATATCTAAAGGGCCCCAAGGCAGAAACTGTGGTTTCACTAGCAGATAACTATCAAGGTTGTATACTCTCTGTGTGAGTCTACGTCTCTTCTTCTTTTTTTTAATTATGTATTTATGTGTATGAATATACACTGTAGCTATCTTCAGACACACCAGAAGAAGGCATCAGATCCCGTTACAGATGGTTGTGAGCCACCATGTGGTTGTTGGGAATTGAAATCAGGACCTCTGGAAGAGCAGTCAATGCTCTTAACCACTGAGCCATCTCTCCAGCCCAGTGAGTCTACATTTCAACACACTTGAACTTGGTTGTTTGGCTTTCTTCTCTTCTATTTGTCACTGAATAAACATTGAAATGTATATATAAGGAAGAGGACAGCCTGATGCAGCCATCTCCCCTCCCGCAGCAGTTTCATGACTCTGTTCTGTGGTCTCCGACGCCAGCAGCGCCCCTTCCCTTTCTAACCACTGCACTGAGTGCATGACAATCGTCATCCTCCTGTCTTTTAAATCATTTCTGTAGTAGTGACTTAATGCATGGCTTTTGGTTTTTAAGCATCATGTCCTACAAAGCTGACATCCCTTTAATGTCATTTAATATTTATTCCATGAGTAGATTAATCATATCTCAGCAATGGCTTTTTTATAATCACTCTAATGTTTTGTTCCATTTGTANGTGCATGACAATCGTCATCCTCCTGTCTTTTAAATCATTTCTGTAGTAGTGACTTAATGCATGGCTTTTGGTTTTTAAGCATCATGTCCTACAAAGCTGACATCCCTTTAATGTCATTTAATATTTATTCCATGAGTAGATTAATCATATCTCAGCAATGGCTTTTTTATAATCACTCTAATGTTTTGTTCCATTTGTAATACATGTGTTCAAAAATAAATTAAATAAAATCTGTAAGTTTTAGTCTGTGATAGTTTTTCTGTTCTTGTCTCCCTACCCCCTTTGATATCAGTTACTAGTTGAAGAAACAAGGTCATTTTAAATCTGGCGGAATTTCCGTATTCTGGATTTGACTGGTCCCATGTTTCTCTGGTGACTGGTTTATTTCACTAGTTAGAAACCATATCTGGTTGCGCCTTCTTTTTCCCATGTTAAGTTCAGCAGTTTAATTTACTCCTAAAGGCTCCTGGGCAACTTGTAAACCAGTGTTTAGTGACTGTGACTTCATGAAGGTACACCTCGTAATGAGTTTCTACTTCTATTTCTAATTTCCACATACTTAGTCAAAGGGTTTATCAGTGAAGAACTTCAACATACAACTACTTGATTTAAGTGTAGCCAACAGACAGGTTAGATAAACGATTGATTGGTTACTAATTTGCAAAATAATATTTGTATTAATTTACAGAATAACATTTGTATTATATAAATCAATAGTATTTGATAGTGACCAGTGATATTAGAAAAGGTCATTTCTTAGCCTTTATAGTATAGTCAACCAGATAAGCTTGTGTACTTTTATGGTGTGCGCATGCACAAACACACAGACACACACACATTTCCACTCAGTCTTTATTCATGTGTACTTCATATTATAGGAGGAAAAGCAAACGGAATTTCTCAGTAAGTGGGAACCCTAACATGAGTAGTGGCCCTAATTTCAGACCAGTCTGATTTCATCATAAGCTAATCTTCAGCGCAGCCTGCTTGCCTTTGTACTTAGTTTTAGTTTGATGTAATCCCAGACATTTTGTATCATATGTAAATACTACTGTGTATATAATAAAAAAATAGAATGGGAGGCCCTTTTAGTTCTTTTTTAAGTTCTTTGATTTTGTTTGTGTTGATAGTTTGTAATGCAAAGAATTTGTTGCATATCTAAGATATTTTCTTATGTAGATGTATTTTTTACATCTAAAGTACATCTTTTTTTTTTTAATTTTACTTATAAATTATAAAATAAGTAATACTTTTGGGATATAGCCGAATTTCCTAAAATCATAATGCAGTGGTACTGGCTATGTGCTTTGGTAAATGTCCTTCTAGAGACCTTTCTACCCACGTTTCCCAGGATTGGGTGGTCGCACCCGGGGGCACTCTCGCACTGTTTCCCAGGATTGGGTGGTCGCACCCGGGGGCACTCTCGCACTGTTTCCCAGGATTGGGTGGTCGCACCCGGGGGCACTCTCGCACTGTTTCCCAGGANTCGCACCCGGGGGCACTCTCACACTGTTTCCCAGGATTGGGTGGTCGCACCCGGGGGCACTCTCGCACTGTTTCCCAGGATTGGGTGGTCGCACCCGGGGGCACTCTCGCACTGTTTCCCAGGATTGGGTGGTCGCACCCGGGGGCACTCTCGCACTGTTGCTTAGTAGGACCAGAGTGTGGAGAATGTCTCAGAGTTGGCCTTTTCATTCAGCAATATGGCAGGGATTTATGCATATATAATTTAAATGGTTGAGTGTTACTTTAAGCATGCGTTGTTTTTTAAGTTAATTTTCCATCTAGTAATCATGACTATGTTAAATGTCCTGTATCACTCTCTGAGTGAGATGTTGATATCTGGGAAGGCTGGGTGACGAGTACAAGAAAGTTTTTTGTATTATTTTTCTTTTAATTTATGCCTTTTGGAAAGCCTAAACTAACTTAAAATAGAATTAATTAAAAAGAAATAAAACTAGTAAGAAAAACCACTTAAAACCCCCTTTTATGTCATTATCTTGATAATTCTGTAAAGAGATAGACCTTGGTTTGATTTTTTTTTTTTAACTATCCTCTATCTTGGAAGGCTAAAATGTTTGCCACCAGAATCTGTTTGTTATTTGCATTACTGTAAAAAAAAAATTATAATGTGCCAAGCAAAAGACCCTTTCTTTGTGAGTGCTTCCACGCCATTACCATCTAAACAGGATCCTCCTGTCTTTCAGTGTGCATCGCCTCGGGAACGAAGGTGGCGCTGTTCAATCGCCTTCGGTCCCAGACAGTTAGTACCAGGTACCTGCATGTAGAAGGAGGGAATTTCCACGCCAGTTCACAACAGTGGGGAGCATTTTACATCCATCTCTGTGAGTATAAAATGTATATTTGGTATTTTCAGTGTGAAAATAATATGTTCTCCTTCTTGGGGTAATAAAACATGTGAATATATTAAGTCATTATTTCCCTAAGCATCTACTAACTCTTGAAGGATAACCATTGGTCTGTTTCTGCACCCTCTGTAGTGGACGACGACGAGTCAGAAGGAGAGGAGTTCACAGTTAGAGATGGCTACATCCATTACGGGCAGACTGTCAAGCTTGTGTGCTCAGTGACTGGCATGGCGCTCCCAAGATTGGTAAGACTTGACTCTGCTTTGATGAATATAGATAGAAACAATCAAGGAGAGGTAGAAAAATGTAGCTCAGTTTTTATGCTTTTTAACTTGAAATTGCAATGTCCCTCTTACTCCTATTAGCTATTGCTCAGTCCAGAAGTGCTCATAAAGAATTAGCCTATGTTAACAAGCAATTGCTGCTGTCAGTCTCCTATACTATTTTAATGAATTTGGTGTGGGTTTCTTTTTAGTTGTGTGTTTGTCATTTGTTTCTTTATGATGATGCAGGTAATAATACACTATATTTGTGTGTTACTGGCTATATCTGAATGGAAGACCAAGTTTTCAGTAGCCTTGAAATACAAGGATCATTCTATTATGTAACTTGAATAAGACATTTGTTTAGACTTAGGTAGGAGCATTGGTATTTCTTACTTTAGGACAGTGCACAGGATAGGTCTTCTTCCTCATTAGTAGTGAAACTGTAAGGCATTATTTCTCCCTTAAGTTGAAAAGATTTCAAACTTGCACTTTTCATAAGGTAAGCTTAAGGTATACACTCAGTGTCATAATGAGAATGTGAGTAGGTGTGAAATGTGAGGGTACTGTGAAGGCTTGTTAGAGCAGACGTGGCTCCAGGAAGAACAGCCTAGTCAGCCCTTCATGAGCTCTGAAATACTGCAGAGAAGAAATGCATGAGGGTCACCTACCTGGAGATTTGTGGAGGCCTTGGAAAGCAAAGGAAACTTTGGGACAGAAGGTCATACATAGGGAAGTGGTTCTTAACCTGCTGGTGAAACCCCTTTGGGAGGGGTTGAATATTTGCATTACAGTTTATAACTAGCAAAATTACAGTTACAAAGTACCAACAGAAAATAACATTATGATTGGGAGTTGAGAGCCACTGGTGTAGATTATAAACGTTGTAAGTATTGGAAGGCTGATCAGGCAGTCTGTTCTAGGCTTGTCTCTCAGCTATTAACATTTTTAAGGGCTTTGCCACATCCCTGATCCCATTTTCCGAAGAGCATGTTGGTTTTGAATATTTAATCCCATTATAATTTCTGCTCTGACTACACAATTGTTGCCTGGTGTGGATGTTTTCCTATGGTATTAAATTTGTATATTAATGAAAAGATCGTCAGAACTTGCCCATCAAAATACTTCTGTTCGTTAGCATTCACAACACTAGACAATTTTTTAGCAATACAGAACATCAAGCCTCAAACAAATCATGGTGGATAAGGCATTTTCAGTCAAGAATTCAGACAATTCTCGTGTGCATTATTATTAAAAAGCATTAGTCTGGACAACAAATAACTGCCTGCCCTATTTTTTTTAATGTATTCTTTGAAGGGGGTGTTATAATACTTTTTTATACATGTAATATATGTTTATAAAATGTAGAAAGACTTGTTTCTAACATTGTTTATAAATGTTTCTTAATGTGTAGGTATAGGACAAATGACTAATACGTTGTTATGTAGTATATACTACGGACTGTAACAGGGTAAAAATAAAGACTGCATGTGGATAACTGACTCTTTTTAATTGTTGAAATACAGATAATTAGGAAAGTTGATAAGCAGACAGCGTTACTGGATGCAGACGACCCTGTATCACAACTCCACAAATGTGCATTTTACCTTAAGGATACAGAAAGAATGTACCTGTGCCTTTCTCAAGAAAGAATAATCCAATTTCAGGTATGTTATAAAATGACTACTGAAATCCAAACTGTACAGCTAAGACAGGGGTTACTCCTCAGTGACGAATGCCTGAATGGCCACTGTTCAGTCCACAGCATTGCGCAGTAGTAACAATTGATGAAAATGTACTGAAAAAGTAGTTATGTTCACACACAGGAAGCTGAGTTCATATGTTAACTTAGGTTCTTTGGTTCTTAACACACTGCCTTCAAGCATGCCCGTGGTCTTGCAACAGAGAACTCAAGATAATGAGAGTATTCTTAGAGAAACTGTTTACAGAAAGTTTCGGGATTCTTAATCTGGCATTCAGAGAGCCTTGGAACACAGTGGAGCACTCTGTGTGTGTGTGTGTGTGTGTGTGTGTGTGTGTGTGTGTGTGTGTGTGTGTGTGTGTGTGTAAAATAGAAAAAGCATTCAACAAGAATGTTCCAAGTCTTCGTCTGCTTTATAACTGGGGTCCCCCAGTAGTAATGCTGACATGGTTTAAGTACTAATTTTCAACTATTTACTCAGATGCTTTCAAGAGGACATTTATAACGTGGATTGAGGCTGTGGTAGGATTGCTGTGGGTTCATGATGAACTCTTTATAAACTGCTGTTGGAGAGGCATAGCTCTATACCACACTAGTGGGTGAGCTAGATCCCCGGTCAGGGTTTGGGACTTCCAGTTCAGCCTTTGTTTCCTCTTGGAAGTGACAAAGCGCCTACTAACTAGTTCTACAGACTTAGAGGTCTCTGGCAATTCTTTTTCTTGAGTCCATTTACATTTCGCATCACAGGTACTGACCTACTAATGAAGTATAGCAGCAATTCTATACTGTGATTGATGGTGTGAGGATTGACTAAATGTATCACGGAAGTATTTCTGTTCTAGCAAAAACTGCCACCTGCGGGCTTCATAATAACATCCCACCTGCATTCATGTAGGGATTAAGCATATTAGGATGTTCCCAGATTGTTCTAAGTTCTCTCCTTGTTAACTCAAGTAGGTGAATGTCGCATAGTAAATTCTCTTGTGCTGCAATGTTTAAAAAACTCAATATTGGACATTTGTTTTTCTTAAGGCCACTCCATGTCCAAAAGAACAAAATAAAGAAATGATAAACGATGGAGCTTCCTGGACAATCATTAGCACAGATAAGGCCGAGTATACGTTCTATGAGGGGATGGGCCCCGTCCTTGCTCCAGTCACTCCTGTGCCTGTCGTAGAAAGTCTTCAGGTGAGAGGGTTTAGTCTTTATTGCTGTTCTTAGCTATAACTTGCCATAAACTTACTTTCTGTGATACTGATTTTTTTTTCCGAAATGTTACAGTTTGGGTTCTTATTACATGTACTATTCATAGAAAATAAAAATAGAAGCAGTATGTTTACATTGAAGGATGCTGAAGTCACATTGAATGTTATCTTGAAATGGCTTTGTAGTCATGTCATTTAACAGAGATGTTTTATAAATCTGAACTTGTCAACCTTCATGAAAATGAAAGCAAGTATATAACCCAAGCTGTGTTCTTCAGTGAAGAGTGAAAATCTGTCTTAATGTGGTTTCTCTAAATTGCAGTTGAATGGCGGCGGGGACGTAGCAATGCTTGAACTTACAGGACAAAACTTTACTCCAAATTTACGAGTGTGGTTTGGGGATGTAGAAGCCGAAACAATGTACAGGTACTGACTGATAGAGCCTGTTCTGTCACCCAGGGGTTGGGAAGGTGTAGGCTCTGGAGACTGTCCATGTAGAGCTGTGTTTGCTTTGAAAATGCTTCTAAATGGTGTGTGTTTCCTCCTCAGATGTGGAGAGAGCATGCTCTGTGTGGTCCCAGACATTTCTGCATTCCGAGAAGGTTGGAGATGGGTCCGGCAGCCTGTCCAGGTTCCAGTAACTTTGGTCCGTAATGACGGGATCATTTACTCCACCAGCCTTACCTTCACCTACACGCCAGAGCCAGGGCCAAGGCCGCACTGCAGCGCTGCAGGAGCCATTCTCAGAGCCAACTCCAGCCAAGTGCCCGCCAATGAGTCAAACACAAACAGCGAGGGCAATTACACAAACGCCAGCACAAATTCTACCAGTGTCACATCGTCCACAGCCACCGTGGTATCCTAACTACCGTCTTTTTGCTGGGACTTAAACTGACTTGAATGCGGCAAAAAGTTGACAGAGAAAGGCAAGGATAAAGTGAACAATCTTTTGTGGTTTCTTGGGGAAACGTTTCGTACCAGGTGATTTATTCAAAACTGCAAGTGCAGATGTGACATGCAGAAGCCACAGTACAATGAACAACATCAGAATGCACAGGCTGCTGGAAATCCAGGTTTTCAGCTGTCCCTCTCACACACACCCCTTTTTGGTTGTTTTTGGTTTGGTTTTGATTTAATGGTCAGGAAATAGATACGTGGCTGGAGCACAGGTTAAGCTAGAAGACACAAACCTAATGTAGATTTATGGACCAAGGGACTTGCATAAGCTTTAGTAAAAGGTACATTTTCACCATGCCTTTTTTTATATCACAGTATGTAGTACACCTTGTTACCAAACAGGTTGCGCTCCCCACCCTTTGAGGGCTGGCGCTAAAGTACGTTCAGGTTCAAGCCTCACCATGTTTGTTCAGTCTGAACACTGAACACTTCCAGGTTCTTGTGGTCTAAGGCTGGAACTTTTTTTAAGCTGAAGTCTTATGACTTTTTCATAAGTTGGAATTACTTTGATTTCAGCAAGTCAAATTTTGTAAAGGCCTGCATATTTTTTTTAAGATTATATGAAGTCTGCAAAAGCTTTAAAAATGCCTCTGCCTTGCCTGCAATACATGAAATGTATGTTGACTTAGTCTGTTCTCGGATACTGTTGGTAGTTATGTCTGTGTTTTCCCTTTCTTAAAGAAATGTATTTATAGTGGTAATCTAAGCAATGCTAACAGCTCCGTGTGGCCATTTAGTCCTTTCTGAGTCCGTGGCACTGAGCACCGCCCGCCATTGGAAGGCTGTGCGCCTCTGCTGTTCATCAGTTCATCTGAGTTCCAGGATGTGTTCAGGTTTCCCCTCCCCCAGATCTTGTACATAACTTGTATTATGTGTAAGTTAAACATTTTATCTTTACTTGGAATGTTCCCAGTGATTACATTTAACAGGGTGTTTCCCACCTTGTTGGCAAATGACAAAAAATATCATGAGAATTATTTGCTACCAAGATGGTGCCCGTAGGGTAAACTGAGGAACGTCTCTGCAGGATGATTTATTGTATTTCTTCCTTTTTTTTTTTTTTAGCTTAGCCAGAACATCATTATAATTTTAAAATTAAGACCATAAGATGGCTTTTATTAGATGATAACTAAATAACTGAACTAAGTAGGCAAAAGACAGTACCTTAGAGACAGATAGTTGTGAGTTTATAAAACTACAAATGTAACTTATATTTCCACTTTCCTCTTTGCCCATTGTTTATTTTTCCCCAGCAGAAATGTTCTGTCCGGATTTCCCCCCTTCTTAGTTAAGTTTTGCTTGCATTCAGGCGTGTGTGTCAGCCTGGGTGCTAATATGCCAGTCTTATTTTGTTTCCATCCCTGCACTTTGGTAATGCCTCATTCAGTTTCTTGGGAATTGCAGCAGACTCATTGGGCTACATTTATTACAAGAACCACATGTGTGATGTTAAAGGACACAGTCTAGTGATGCCATCATCCTGGAGTAAAAACTACCTCTAGATTGTGGTAAGCTTTTACTGTCCCTTACAACAGGAGCCACTAGTACCTTACGAATGCAGACTGTAACTTCTATGGCATTTTCTGGTGTCTTTCTGGCTCTCTGGGCTTCTGGAAGTTTTCACATAGCCCCTTAGACTCCTCTGTCAGGACCATTGCTTTCCAGTGTTGCTGCTTTCACTCTCCGTCTCACAGACTGTACCACTGTAAGTTCCACTCCAAACATCTTTAAACGGCCTCCTCCTTGGCTTGTCAAGGGGAAGGCCACCTGTAAAACGTGGTGGTGACAGCCTTCCTGTCCACCCCAGGCTGCTCTGTACCAGCTGTTCTAGCCGATTCTCTTCGGATCCGCTGCAGCCCACCTCCTCCCCGCCCCGCCTCGCCCCGCCCCTCCAGGCTGTCTCGGTGGTCCAGGGCAGAGCTCACTGTGGCCTTACCGATCTATCTCTGCAGTAACTGTTCTCCATTTCCCAAGCACCACTCCTCAGTTGCGATGGACACAGGACCCTGCGATCTGTTCAGAGCCTGAGCAGTTTGCAGTGCCGCTGTGTTTTCTGAGGTCCTAGATTTAGGATTTAGGATTTAGTTAAGTCGTTAACTGAGAACAGATGAGATGCTTTTGAAGAACAAACTATTCCTTACCCAGCTTTGTAGCTTAAAGTTAAGTTTTCAAGTTCATGGCTTTATTAAAATGAACTTTGACCTTTTAAAATGCTTATATCTAATTTCGGTTCTTTTGTTTATTTTAGTAAGAATTGAAAGAGTTAGACTATAAGTTGTTTTCCTGTTTGTTTGTTTGTTTGTTTTTTACAAAGTTCAAGAATGTAACAATAAAGGCATTTTGCTATGGTTCTATGTCAGACTCCTACCACAGAATAGTGTGAACAGATATGTCTGCTTTACCATGTTATTGATAGTTCTTTTGTCAGCTGCTTTTATTAAAAGTCCTTTTTGTGGATTTGTAAATCAATTTCAATCTATGATGTACACGAGTCTTGTCCCCAGTTACTGTGGAATGTTCCCTCCCTGTTGGTCATGCTGGTCCTTTATCCTCTTATCTTCGTAGAACCGGGAATTCTTCAGTTGTGGTGTGTGGGTGTATTTTTCTATTCTGTTTACAGTGCGTCTACACAGCTTCTTAAAACATGTCTAAATGCAGAATCCAAGACCCACCATGTATTTTAGCCCCTTGAATTTGTCAAGAGAGTGGAAGGCAGGCCAAAACCTGAAAATGTGGGGTGCCCTTTGTACAATTGCAGAGTCAAGCACTAGTGGGGGTTTGAACTTCTGCTGACCGCTCTTAAACTGTGGCAGCGTCCTTGGGTGCAGTTAACTAGCAGAACCGGCTGTCACTCTTCCTGCCACCATCTTAACCTTGACAGTTTTGTTTCTTTTCTGGGAGGTGCTGGGGTCAAACCCAGGGCCTTAGGCTTGCTGCGGCTTTTTGGTTGTTTTTCCGTGAGACAAGGGTCTCACCCACGGAGCCCCTCGGCATTCTTGAAAGTTCCTGCCTTAGCCTCCAGGTCCAGGGTGCCGGGTGTGGCAGGATGCTTTTGTCATTAGAGAGACTGGTCTGTGTCCAACCACAGAGAAATTCCAGTGCAATTTTTAATAATTAATCCACTAGTTATTTAATCAAACTCTTTTTGTAGGGAGAGATTTCTGTTTGAAAGAAAATGCTATTTGATTATTAACCAAGTTAACAGACATTGTTTTCCAAAGCAGCTGTGTTTCTGGTGAGTACTGAACAAATGTGTGATTTTCTGTGTCACCTTTGAATTATTTTTCAAGCACTGTTACTTGGGATGGATGGTTAGAAACATATTTTAGTGTTTCTACTTAACCCTTTCAGGACTGAGCTGTATCGCCTTTCTATTAATTTCTCCCTGTGTCGTGATAAGTGTTTGCCAGTGTTCAGTCCTGTGTCAGTCCAGATGTAGGTTTGTGTAAAAAGCTCAGTTGTAGCTTATTTCTTGTACCTTGCAGCATGCTCTACGCATCCAGTCCTTAAGGGGTTTACTCTACAAACTGTGCACCTGCGTGTAAGGGTCATTAGCAATAAGATAGAAAATTGAGCAAATTTATACCATAATTTTGTAGAAAATCTGCTCAATTCGATATTTCATCCATGAAAACTCTGCAATACGGGCAGTTTCTAGGAATAAATAAAAAGGAGATGTAAAACCATTGTAGATGTCTTCTGTGGGATGTGCCCGACGCATGTACCATCGTCTTTGCTTTCAGATATTTCATAAAGACAAAATTAAATTCTATATTACAGTTTGTGGACTAGAATTTTACCCTGTGTTTTACATGACATTGAAGTAATAATGATGCTAAATTAGTTTCCTTTTGAGTGTTTTTAAAGATGATTTTCTTTCCTTTACTGTGTTAATGATTGAGAGTTGTTTCTAAAAGGGTACATCTCCCTAGCCTACCCTAACATAACTGGAGACGGCTTTTCAGCAAAGGCTTGCTTTTCGAGTACAGGGTTGTCTTTTTTGTCTAGAATCCCAAAGAATAAACATAACAGCAGTTTATGCCTTTAGGGGGCTCCCCAAATATTAAGACAAATATAAAGGAAGAAATTACACAGTTTCAAATCTCAGGTTTAGCGTTTCCCTCACTTCCAAAAAGAGCCGTGAGGAGTTGGGCTAAAGTAGTGGGCAGTCTCTTCCGAAGCGGTCGTAGCAAGGACTGCTTTTATTTTAATTCACTGTGTCTGTGGCTGCAGCAGTGCAGAAGGCAGGCAAACCTGGTTCCTTTCTCACAGAGGGGAGTCTCAACAAACGGACAAACACCATATAAATGTCCCGCCACAAAAGAATTCCTTACAAACAAGTTTACTATAGAAAACAGCTGAGAGATAAAGATAACACTGTTAACATAAAAACGTCCACAAGGTGGCTGGCTCGCCCCAGCCTGGGCTAGGGCCAGGATCGCTGCTTGCTACTCCTGAAGTAGACATAATCCACACTAACGTGCTGCTCTGTCTGTGGATGTCGGAAACACGCCAGATCTTGGTTTCTTAACCAGCTAAGCCGTAAACATGAAAAGGTTCTATAAGTAACGTGCACACTAAATGCAAATAGGTTGTCGTGCAGCTGTTGGACTTAGTATTGACTTTAGGGAAGCGACAAAATCGGATGCTCTGTGAACATTTACTGCATCTATGAGTGGGAGGCAGGCAGGCGCAGCGTTTCTCTGACTCAATTACTCTGGCCCGTGTTTACCGCCCACTATGCACCCAGTCATCTTTTCTAGCAGTGCTGACCAGAGGATGTGACCAGGTTGTTACAGTGCCCTCTTGAACTGGTCACAAATTCTCAACATGAAAACGCATCTATGTCCTTTCAGAGACATAGTGGAATTTGAGGAAATAATAGGAGCTCCGAGGACAGCTGGCACTGAGACAGAGGCTCTGGCTACTCTTGGGATTTATTGTCCTGAGAAAGCAGCCAGTTCATGAGTTGTGAGTGTGCTGGTGGCTGATAGAGCGCAAACAGATGGTGTGGTCCTTGGGAAGAGCATCCGCAAAGGGGGTGTTATATTTACTTAGAGGTGTGGGTATTAATTTTTCCCCCTGTTGATGTATTTCATTTGGGAGTCCCACGTAGGCTGGACTAGTCTCAAACGTACTATGGAGTTGAGGATGGGCTTGAACGCCTGACCCTTTTGCCAAGTGTAATATGCTACATATGCTACCATGCCTGACTTCCAGGTGTTAAGATTTATCTTCTAGTAACTAGGAAGTTAGACCTGGTTAGGAGAAGACTGGGGTCTTTAAATGTTCTATAATGTTCAGGCCCAGAGTTCAGCTAGGGTTCAGTCACCCCCAGAAACTACAAGAAGGCTGCTACCATGACAGATTCTGAGCGACAGACAGCCATGACATCGACTGAGTAGCAGTGTTGGAGAGTGGTTCTCACAGCTCTGGAAATGAAAATTCTAAGCGCAGGAGCCAGTACAGTGGATTCTGGGGAGGTGTCTTTCTGGCTTGCAGATAGCCAGTTTGACAGTGTTCTCACACCGGACAACAGTCGTAGGCACCATCTATAGGGTCTCACTTAACCATAATTTCTTCTGAAGACTCTTGCCTCCAGATACACATTTAGCTGTTTAAATAAATTATCTGTCTGCTCATGCCATTTGTTTCCTGTATTTTAAATCCTGGTTGATGTTTCTCCTAGTACTTTAAGATGATAGGTGATCTTGGGTCAAAGGGACAAGCAGAGAAGCAGGAGTGAGGGGAAGGGTAGGGGTCCAGCTCAGTAGTAGCATGCTTCACCAGTGTGCTTGATGCCCGGCACACTTTGCACATGGGGCGTGGGGGTGCCTGGGGACTGTGAGGGTGTCAGATTTGCATCAAGATCTTCCAGTGACACCCTCCTAAATAACATACTAGGTTTTTCCCATCATAACTGCAGGGGACCTAGGGCTTGACCCCAGATGGAGTTGTGTCTTTATGGAGATTTCCCGTCCTGTTTCAACCTTCACATCTCACAGGTGAGCAAACCGGCCTCAACAAGCTGAAGTGTGCTCCGCCATTGCAGGTTCAAAACTGTATTGTAACCAAAAAAGCGCTGATCAGTTGTGGTGCCCTGACTGTCAATATTTAGTCCCCTGTCCATGTCATGTCCATAAATGCATGTTGCACACATTAGAGAGACTGGTCTTGGGCATCTCAGCACAGTCTCTGTCCTCTGAAGAAAGCAGGCATTTGTCAGCTACTAACTTGAGAGGTAGGTATGCTAAGAGTCTGCACCTCATGTTAGCTTTAGAAAAACCAGGACTCAGTCACCTCTGTGCTCAAGAAAAACAAAACCATTCTGCCATTGTTTATTTTCTGCCATGCATCCAACAGATGAGTCTTAGCTTAGTGTTACTCGAACTGTGGTGGAGGTTGAGGGAGGTGTGGTTCCTAGGAGAGAGAATGCACTGAAGACTTAGCTCTCTTCTTGGCCTTTGTGTGTGCTTTACCCTCAGCCTAGAACCTTCTCTAGCTGTTGGGTTCAAGACTGTCTGGCTTCTATCTTCCAGGGTAGTGTGGCTTTATAGCTCAGGGCAGATGTCTGCTTCTCCCCACCCCCAGCTGTGAGAAAAGAAAGATACATTGGTTTTGCATACGCTGCTACAGATTTTTAAAAATTACCTCTCAGGATTCACTGAGGCAGGCAGGTAGAGAGATGGGGTGAATGCGCCTCCAGGAGCTGACTGGCTTTCAGAGGCTCAAGTTTACAGTAGGTGGAGGGAGAGCACTGAAGTTGCTAAGAGACTGGATGTGCTTCATGTTCAAGTTCTTGAAAACCAGTAGACCAGACAGCACATGCTGAAACAATGCCCATGCCTTCCATGGCTCTGACATGCATTCTCTCCACTATAGCTGGTAGATGCCACCATTGAGTGACTAGCCAGGAACATATTGGCCTTGTTTTTTAACAGATGAACTGGACTCAGAAACATGTCACAACAAGAATGAACAATGATGGGCCCTGGAAAAATGGCTCTGTGGTTAAGAGCTCTGACTGCT
Source organism: Mus minutoides (assembly GCA_902729485.2). Taxonomy (NCBI): domain Eukaryota; kingdom Metazoa; phylum Chordata; class Mammalia; order Rodentia; family Muridae; genus Mus; species Mus minutoides. The sequence continues at coordinate 18,555 of CACVCL010021881.1, read as the reverse complement.
CTTCCAGAGGTCCTGAGTTCAATTCCCAGCAACCACATGGTGGCTCACAGCCATCTGTAATGGGATCCAGTGCCCTCTCCTGGTGTGTCTGAAGATAGCTACAATGCACTCATATGAATAAAGTAAATGTTTAAAAAAAGAAGAATGAACGACAGTGGGGAGCCACCATCCCAGTTATAAACCCCTGTCTGAGGCTCTGCTGCTGTTCCTTAGCAGACCTTTACTGTATAGGATTATGTTCTCTCATCTATACAGCATAAATGGCTATTTGTAGAACTGGCTTTTTTTCTAAATAGTACCACCACCAGGTACTTCAGATCTAGCCATCAGTACAGTAGATCTTTGATTGACATGGTTTGCTGTCTCCTGGAGAAACAGGCAAGGTGCTTGTACTGGAAAAAGGCAGTATATAACTTAAGTACTGCAGTCACTTATGGGTATAAAGAAGAAATGACATTGCGCTATCAAAGGTCTTCTAGGGGGCTGAAGAGAAGGCTCGGGGGTTAAGAGCACTGGCTGTTCTTCCAGAGGTCTTGGATTCAGTTTAATTCCTAGCAACCACATGGTGCCTCACAACCATATATGAGATCTGGTGGAGTCTTCTGATTTGCAGGCATACATATAGGCAGAACACTGTATACATAGTAAATAAAACAGCACCTTTTGGTAGATGTGGCTGAGAATTACCATTGTCTGCTGGTTTGAGGATAAGAAGATGGGAGAAACCAGTTTCTGAGTGAGAGTAGTGAGCTCAGAGCAGGTGGGGCAACAGCAGGAAGGAAGACTTGCAGTTTAACAATTCATAGGCAGTTGGATTTGAGCTCTGATGCCCGCTGGCACGTAAGGTGGGATGTAGTCACCTCTGGGCGGTGTTTGAAGCTGTAATTCTGATGGGACTGGAAAAAGAGGTTCTAGTTTGAGCCCTGCATTGTTTCTCCAGAGAAGACTTCTCCAGTGTTGTGTAGAGGAACCTCTAGGAGGGGATAATTCAGTGCAGGCTCTCAGCAAGGAAAAACCTATTGGTCCTAGACAGTTACAAGAATGATTGACAGGAGAAAATGGAAACTCACTGTCTAATAGGTTGGTTTTTGTTTTGTTTTGATTTTTTGAGACAGGGTTTCTCTGTATAGCCCTGGCTGTCCTGGAACTCACTTTGTAGACCAGGCTGGCCTCAAACTCAGAAATCCGCCTGACTCTGCCTCCTGAGTTCTGGGATTAAAGGCGTGCGCCACCACGCCCAGCTCCATTGTCTAATAGTTTTAAATAACACTTTTAAATCATTGCAAATGTGCTAACAACCATTTTGGAAATAAGTTTCTCTTTATGCCAAGAAAGGCCTCATATCTAATCACAGCTTAGCTAGTCCAACTCTGGAGGTTGCATGTCTAAAATTGCCCATTCTCATGCATAACCAAGAGTCAGGACACCCACACCTGTTCAGCCTCCTAGATGAAAGTATCCACAAGTTAGAGGTGCTTTGTAAATCTTTGCCTTGAAAGCAAAACACCATCTGTGTTGTAATTGCCTTCCTTTTTCAAGAGAGCAGTCTTTACTAATACACAGTCTAATGGGGGCGGTGGCAATGAGCAGTATACATGGTCTGATCACAGGCTGAACCCATGTCCTAGTCAGGACGACTGTTGCTATGAGAAAATACCATCACCCAAACAACTTGGGGAGGAAAAGAAAGGTTTATCTGACTTATGTTTCCGTAAGTTCATCATTAAAGGAAGTCAAGACAGGAACTCAAGCAGGACAGGCATCTGGAGGCAGGAGCTGATGCAGAGGCCATAGAGGAGTGCTGCTTAACCGCGTTCCTCTGGCTTACTTAGCCTGCTTTCTTAAAGAATCAGAGATGCCAGCCCAGGGATGGCACAACTCACAGTGGGTTGGGCCCTCTGCTGTCAATCACTGCTTAAAATGTCCTACAGTCTTCCCCTTGTTCCCCTTGCTTCAACTTACGTCATGTTGACATAGAATTAGCCAGAACAGCATAGCTGTCTGATGCAGGGTGACATTGGAATTGGGGCTGGACAGGATGCCCCCTGCAGCCTGGCTTCTCTTCTCACAGTAACTGGCTATCTAGATGGCAGCAGATGACAAGAACCTTCTTAGAATAGGCTGTAGATGCCTGGTGAGCCAAAAAGCAGAATTTCAGAGGTGGTAAAAGGGTTGAGGGAAGAAGACTGAGTTAGAAAATACAGAAACCTGCACACACAGGGCACACACCTGCACTTTGGCAGGCTTTGGAACCTCGCTCTGAGCAAGAACAGAGCCACGGGGTCTTTTGGAATCGAATGTTGGTATTTTCCATTATGCAGTTTGAACACTGCCTTCTCGTGGACCAGCAGTAAGAATGATGCCGCCTGCTGACGCTCAGGGTACCTGAACTGCCACTTTTGTATTGTTTCTGTTTTAATGTTTATAATAAAGGCATTTTAAAAGATTGAAAACATATTAAGGTATGTGTACTTTATGGTTTTGAAGTAGCTGGGGGGGAGGAAGTTGCAAACCCCTCATAGTATAGCCAATAGTGTAACTTATTACAGACACAGTTTAATGTACCATGATTTGTCTGGGGATTCACTGTGATGTACCCTCCCAACACTCGGGAACCATTTGCGTTTGGCTCCTGGGACACTGAGTTTCCTGGCTCCATTCACGGCCTTTCCACCTTTGATTCCCGCACTGTCTTTTCTCCTGCTCCCATGTGTCGTCGCCTCCACGGCCTTTCCACCTTTGATTCCCGCACTGTCTTTTCTCCTGCTCCCATGTGTCGTCGCCTCCAGAATGTCTCCTCTCTGCTTGACCTACTGAAACACCATTCATACGGGAATGGGAGAGACTCTGAAATTCATGGGTTCTGCCCAGGTGCCATTACTTTGGGGTGCAGTGTCCCCCAAAAAAACTCCAATGCCTGTGGGTCAGTAAAGGGCCTGGAGACAAACCACTCCAGAGATGGTTTCAGGGAACAGCATCTGATTTATTGTACGTGAACAACTACCTACATAGGGAACGCCTATCAGCTGTGATTAGTTATCTGTGATTAGCACATTACCTTGGCTTGGATAGTGAATGCTCACACCACCAGGAGCTCTGTGCAGAAGAATGAAGACACATAAGCAGGACAGCTAGCAGCAGTTCTCAGGCTACTTCAGAATTCCATGTTATGACTTCTGGGAACACTCAAGAGCCTGGTGTGCCATGCTTCTCACTTAGAAGAACAGTGTTCCGGGTAGGCTGGCTGCCAGGTCATGCCTGCATCTTCTACACCCAGGCTTTGGGCATGAACCACATAGACATAGAGGTAACTGCTAACCCAGTTTCTCCCTGGTTAACACGTCATTTTTTCCCCTAGCTGCTATCTTTCTACCCAACTACTTAACCAGTTGGGTAAATGATACCCCTGAACTTTGAATTTCTGGGGGAAAGGCTTCATTTTAGTTTTCTGTTACTATTAAGGAAATGACCTGAGATAATGAACTTGGAAAGAGAAGTTGGTTTGGTTATAGTTTAGAAAGCTTCTGTCCATGTCACTTGGTTCCTTTTGCTGTAATGATACAGGACATCATGGCAAAACAGCTCACCAAATGGTGGCAGAGAAGCAAAGGGACCAAGAGACTAGCTCCCACAATCCCCTTCAAGGGCACACCCCTATGATCCAAACACCTCCACAAGCTCCATCTCATAAAAATTCATCCACCTTCTTAAGTTGAGGGACCAGCTTTTTGCATAAGTGCCTTAAGGGTGACTAGAGGATCTCTGAAGGCAAACAGGCTCCTCCTTCTCTTGTCCCACATCAGCCCATCAGGAAAGCCAGTAGACTCCTTCAAAATATTAATGGAAGCCAACCACATATAAATGGAAGGAAGTAAAACCACCAGAGACCAAAGGGCTATGAGCCCTCACACAGTAATCACCCGACTTTCTAGCTGTTATTTCCAGCATCCTTCATGGCTCTCAGTCTCTTCATAGCAGCCAGAGGAGAAGACCTCTGCTGCTCCATGGCTTCTAAGTCTCCCCTTGCTGACAGTGTCAGTTACTTTGCTAATCACTGTGACAGAATGCCTGTGGTAAACAACTTAAGAGAACCCATTTATTTGGGTTTATTGTTAGAGGTATTGCTGTCCCTCAGCCGTGGCCATGTTGATTTTATGTCCATGTTGAAGCAGCATGGTGGGAGAGAGTTTGGGGGAACAGACAAACTGAAAGCAGAAGGGAATTCTTACTCTCTTATTCAGGGCTCCCAGCTTGTGGACTGGTGATACCCATATTCAGGGAATCCTACCCCTACCCCAGCCTCAGATTTTCTTTACCAATCCACGGTTTTCCCCAAGCTGACATCAATCCTTGCCATCCCACCTAGTTCTTCCACAGGCTTCTCTGTCTAGCTGCTAGGTCCCCCAGCTTCTCAGTTCTCACTTTCCACCTGCTCCCCATATTGACTAAACTCCAGGTATGTTGACTCTGGTGTCTTCCCTTGAATTCACCAAACAATTTCACTTGAGTCCTCTGCCATCTGCTGTGTCCTATGTCTGGGACACTTCCTGTGATAGTCCCAAGTCTGTGCCACACCCTTTCTAAGCACCTTCCACAAAGTTCTGTTTTTACACCTTCCAGTCCCTGTCTGCACCCTTGACCTGATTTCTCATGGCGTCTGCTGTACCTGACCTTATTTGTGTTCATTTGGACTGTATTTTCTCCCCCAACCAGCGTGAGAGCTTCTTAGGACTGACTGGAGACCTCATTTTGTTCCTTGTGTCTCCAGACTCCAGCACAGAATATGGTACATGGCATGTACCATAAAGCTCACACCAACTTCATGAGCACATGTGTCTAGGATCGTAGGGTCCATCCGATGTTAACAACCTATGTTTCTTTCTCAATAAAGGAACTTTACCCTGGGGTGCTTCAGAAATTTGTGTCACCAATCTCAAAAGCTCAAGAAGACAAAACAGGCACAGACACACAGGGACATAAATATGGGAATGAAGGGTTTCTTGTCAGTCAAGAACATAGAAACTTTTGGTGGTTGTGGCAGTAAGAATGTCTCAGTTAAGTGAGAGAACCATGCAGGAGTCCCCGTACCTGGAGGGATAGCTGGCTTAATTCTATTGGCTTAATTTTTTCCTAAGTAATATCTAGTTACTGCAGGAAAGCAAGAAGAATTTGTGGATGTTTACAGAGAAGCCAGACACTATTGGACAGGGCTTTCTACAGCTGCAGAACTAATGAATATATGTAATAAAAAAATGACTTACCCAGGGGCAGAGCCCAACCATAGGCTGGAAAGTCAGAATCCAGTGGCTGTTCCACTCAGGAGGCTAAATGCCTCAGTAGTCCTCAGGTTACCGATGACTGTGGAGGATGGCAGCTGCAGTAACACTGGCAGGCAGAGCACTCCCATGTTGGGCAGGTCACAAGCACCTGTAACTCCAGCTTCAAGGGATCTGACATCTCAGCCTTCCAAGAGCACCTGCACACACACACACACACACACACACACACACACACACACTCGTGCACAGATCCACACACAGACATATACATCAATAATATTTTTCTTTAAAAGAAATTCATTTTAAAACAATTTTCGGTACACATATAATTTTTACTATTTTTTAAATGATTTTAAGTGTGTGATTACTTATTTATTTATTTATTTTTGTGCCTACGTATGTGTACCACATGAGTGCCTAGTGCTTATGAAGTGCAGAAGAGGGCACCAGGTCTGAAAACGGAGTTATGGATGGGTCTTAATGTTGAATTTTTACTATTTAGTAAACATGGCAAATCTGTATACTGATTAGATGGAGATGCTTATTTTTACATACATATTGGCTGAATATTTGATACTGTAAGAAACACAGCATTGTCAGGGCATTTCAGTCTTGATTGTTTTGATCTTATGATCGTCAATCCTGAGAACATGGCCTTACATAAATAAACACATTAGTACAAATCGCAGAATTATTTCAGAAAGTGTTGGAAGTTCTGTTCCAGTCCCAAGCCAAAAAGTTATTTAATGATTTCTTTCTTATAAAACTCATCAGTAGATCAAACAGCATTTTTTACACGTATTTATTTTGTATGTAGATGTGGGGTAGAGGCTGTCGTAGCCACAGCACAGGTGTGGAGGTTGGAGAACTACTTGCAGGAACCCATTCCTTTCATTATTATGTTGGACACTAGGGAGTGGACTCATGTTATTGGTTTGGTGGCAAGTCCCATCTTGTGGGGCCAAAAACAATCTTGCCGGGTGTGGCGGCGGCGCACGCCTTTAATCCCAGCACTCAGGAGGCAGAGGCAGGCAGATTTCTGAGTTCAAGGCCAGCCTGGTCTACAAAGTGAGTTCCAGGACAGCCAGGGCTATACAGAGAAATCCTGTCTCAAAAAAACAAAATAAAACAAAAACAAACAAACACCTAAAACCAAGCATTCTAACCTAGTACAATTCAAAGATATACTAGTTGGAGGAATGGTGACAGAAAAATAGTAGGCTTTCATTTCTCACAATTAACCCTTAGTAGAAACAGTGCGGTTCATAGCATATGGTCTCCAGTGTGAGTCACGGTGCTTCAGGCAGTTTGTAAGATTCACACGGTACTGATGACATGTGCAGTACTGAGTTTGCTCGTTGTGTATTCAAGAAAACAGCTATAGTGGAGTTGATTGAGCTAACACGGAAACACCCAGATTCACTACACATTTGTTTTTGAGTTAAGTTTTGCTTATACATTCAGAAACCTTAACTGTGACTGAATTTTTCACCATCCGCCGCATTCAGCTATCTGACCCCATGTGGGTCTGCCTCCCACGGTTAAGTGAGTGTACTCTAGATGCTGTATGCATACTCCCATTTATCTGTCATAGTAACAAGTGACAGCTCTGCTTGCCCGTGCCTGTTCCTTTCCTTCCTCTCCCCTTGCAGTTAAGACATTTTCTTTTTGTTTAAATCTTTAGTCAAAACTCAAATTCTGATGAATTTGTTTCATTGTTCATTTCTGATACTACAGAAGACTATTGTAACTGAAACGGAAGCACTGAAAATTCCAAAACAAAAGAGAGGGGGTATGTTTCAAGATACTCGGGTAGGCACAACATTTTTAGTAGGACACCAATAGAACAGAAATTAACCCCATGTATCAATGGCCACAGGAAGGGAGAAATCTTAACCAGCTATCCTTGAGGCCCAGCTAATGCCTAGAGTGCACAAAGTATTGCAGAAATCAAGTACCAAGGAAATAAAATGGCCAGTTGATGAATGGGGAAGTGAACTGAATAGACACCATTCAAAGACAAATAAATGACCAGTGCCCCTCCATCCCCCCGAAAAAAGTATTCAATGCTCCAGGTCATCAGGGAAATGCAGATTAAAACTACTTTGAGATACCACCTCACCCCAGTCAGAATGTCTATCATCAACAAATAAGACAATGTTGGAGAGGGTGTGGAGCGGAAGGAGTCCTTACGCAATGGTTTGTATAAGCTTAGCCCAGGGAGTGGCACTGTTGGGAGGTGTGGCCTTGTGGGTGTTGGCTTTAATAGCCTTGTCCTAGCTGCCTAGGAGACAGCTTTCCACTAGCAGCCTTCAGATGAAGATGTAGAACTCTCAGCTCTGCCTGCACCATGCCTATCTAGATGTTGCCATGCTCCCACTTTGATGATATTGGACTGAACCTCTGAGCCTGTAAGCCAACCCCAATTAAATGTTGTCCTTATAAGACTTGCCTTGGTCATGGTGTCTGTTCACAGGAGTAAACCCTAAGACACCTTATCACTGCTGTGAGATACAATTTGATACAGCCATTATGAACATCAGTTTAAATTTTTCTCTAAAAGTTAAAAATGCAATTACCATAATATGATTCAGCTGTTTCACTCCTGGGCATATGTCCAGAAAACTCCATAGCCTACCACAGAGATATTTGCATTCCACTTTCTTCACTATAGCAAAGAATTGGAATTAACCTCACTGCACATCAACAGATGAATAGATAGTGAAATTTGGGGGCTGGTGAGATGGCTCAGCAGTTAAGAGCACTGACTACTCTTCCAAAGGTCCTGAATTCAAATCCCAGCAACCACATGGTGGCTCACAACCACCCATAATAAGACCTGATGCCCTCTTCTGGCATGTCTGAAGACAGTAATAGTGTACTTATGTATAATAATAAATAAATCTTTTAAAAAAAGATAGTGGGGGAATCCATCGCATAATCAGCCACCAAATGCAGACACTATTGCATATGCCAGCAAGATTTTGCTGAAAGGACCCTGATATAGCTGTCTCCTGTGAGGCTATGCCAGTGCCTGGCAAATACAGAAGTGGATGCTCACAGTCATCTATAGGATGGAACACAGGGTCCCCAATGGAGGAACTAGAGAAAGTATCCAAGGAGCTAAAGGGGTCTGCAACCCTATAGGTGGAACAACAATATGAACTAACCAGTACTCCCCAGAGCTCATATCTCTAGCTGCATATGTAGCAGAAGATGGCCTAGTCAGCCATCATTGGGAAGAGAGGCCCCTTGGTCTTGCCAACTTTATATGCCCCAGTACAGGGGAACGCCAGGGCCAAGAAGTGGGAGTGGGTGGGTAGGGGAGCAGGGTGGGGGGTGGGTATAGGGGACTTTTGGGATAGCATTTGAAATGAAAATGAAGAAAATATCTAATAAAAAATTGAAAAAGGATAGTAAAAGTTGGTATATACATATAAATTATATATAATATGTGCATATAATTTAAATATATAATTTAATATCAATATGTAAATGATAAAATATAATTTTATAATTTACATATAACCTAGTCTAAATATGTAACTATATACAATTATATATAATACATATATACCTATATATACACACATGTATTTGTATATATATATATATATATATATATATATATATATATATATATATATATATATAATGGAATATCACTCAGCTCTACAGAAAATAAAGCTAAAAGGTTTGCAAGGAAATGCATGGACTTAGAATGTATCTGGTCACACAGTCTCAGATAGAAAGAAACTCACATGGTTTTCCTCACATGCAGAATCTGGCCAATGCTCTATGCATATATATAAACCAATGTCCATATGGCTATAGTATAACAAAGAAAAGAGAACGGGAAAGTCCAAATGTAAGGGGTGAGTAAGGACTGCAGGTTCGAGACAAGAGTTAAGAAAGAGGGTGTGAAGCTGATTGTCTTCTACTCCTAATTCTATCATGGGTTATTTTCATTTTGGTAGTGGATAAGATAAGTGTGTAAGATACATTTTACACGAAGTGTCAGACTTAACGGGAAGGCTCACCGCTTGCATACTGTGCAAGTGCATTACGCTGTATAGACTTTGGGTCTGGTCAGTTTTGGTATATGTTTTTACATTTATTTCCAAGTTTCATTTTTTTTAAATAATAAAGTGAAAAGATTAGCAGAAAGTACTCACGTTGATAAATGCCGAGAAATACAATTTACCTGAAAGTATGACAATATAACAAAGCAGCCTATGGGGCCCTCTGTGGCCCGACTCTGCCCCTAAAAGCCCTCTGCGGCCCGACTCTCCCCCTAAAAGCCCTCTGTGGCCCGACTCTCCCCCTAAAAGCACTCTGCGGTCCGACTCTGCCCCTAAAAGACTGTGCTTCTCCTGGAGTTCGTGAGTGCACAGTTTTCCCTTTCTTTACAGTCAACTCTCTCTCTCTCTCTTTTTATTAGATATTTTCTTTATTTACATTTCAAATGTTATCCCCTTTCCTGGTTTCCCCTCTGAACAGCCCACCCCACCCCCACAGCCCTGCTCACCAACCCACCCACTCCCACTTCCCTGTCCTGTCACTCCCCTACACTGGGGCATCAAGCCTTTTCAGAACCAAGGGCCTCTCCTCCTGTTGATGTCCAACAAGGCCATCCTCTGCTACATATGCAGCTGGAGCCATGGGTACTCTTTGGTTGGTGGTTTAGTCCTTGGAAGCTCTGGGAGTACTGGTTGATTCATATTGTTGTTCCTCCTCTGGGGCTGCAAACCCTTTCATACCCTTGGATACTTTCTCTAGCTCCTCCATTGGGGACCCTGTGCTCCGTCCAATGGTTGGCTGAGAGCCTCCACGTCACATCCAACTCCTTATTTCAGAAGGCTCCATGGGATCCAACAATTCGAAGTCACTGTGCGTGTCTGGCATGGGGCAAAGCACTGGAGATCAACAGGGAACAACTTACACGTGGTTAAAAATCTAAAATAGTTTTGTTTTTTTGGTTTATTGAGACAGGGTTTCTCTGTGTGTGAGTGTGATGGGACCTCATTGCTCTTCTCTCTGGGATTCCCACCAGTCGGACCCCTCCCCGACCCTCCGTCTCCGGTCTGCTCTTTAATTTTCTCCTCTTCATCATAGTCATCCTTTCCCTTTTCGTTCCATGTTCCTCGATTTTCCTTTAACCGTTTTTTGGACACCACCCCCTTCCATTTTTCACCTGTCACTTCTATTTATTTCAAAGGCATGGATGGGCTGGGGGAGGCTTGTTTTATTGAAGCCCACCTAACTGGCGCGGATGGGGACATGAGGACCCTGCTTCAGGTGTCCACTGGAACTACCAGGAGCCTTGCGTTCGCTCGCTCGCTCATAGAGGCACTCCGTGGGAGGAAGGTCATTCTAGGGTCGTGGCCCTGAGTGGTCAGAAACTGAGTGTTTGCTCAGCTCCAGACAGGCCAATGGGAGGTTTTGGGGAGAAGAGGGTGGAGCGGTGCCTGGATAAGGATTGGCTCAGGTACAGCCTGTATCCCTTCATCTAACCTTTGTTGATAGCCTCACCTCTCCATGCCTCTTTGAACCTTTAGTTTCACAAGTGACTGGGAAAAGTACATTTTAAATAAAGCCCAAAGTCGAAGATTTGGGGTGACAGAAAACTTTGAGTGGACCCAGTTCCGAGGTAAAGGACTTGGCCCTGCATGTATTTCTTCTAGGCTCCGCCCAGCAGTTACCTAACATCAGCCAGGTATGAACCTGGCTTGCAAAAGGACTGTTTGCCTTCCCCCTCTTCTCTCTTCTCTTCTTCCTCATCCTCCCTCCTCTTCCTTTCCTCTCTCTCCTCTTCCTCCTTCCCTTTGTCTCTCTGCCCTCCCTCTATGTTCCTGCCTGGCTCTCCCCCACACACACTTTCTCTCTCTTTCTGTCCTTCTCTGTCCCCTCTCTTTCTCTGCCTGCACTCAATTCTCATCCTCCTTCTCCTGCCCCAAATAAACTTCATTTTATACTAGAGCAGTCGTATAGCTGGTACCTGGGGGTGGGATCCTCAGCATGGGTCCTGCTAAGATGCCTCCTCGTTACAAAACACCAAAAAGGATGGAGAAATAAACGGTTTCTTTCTTTCTTTTTTTAAAATTTAAGTTAAAACCTTACATTCCATTAACTTTTTTCCACCTTAACAAAATATTTTTCCCGTTTTATTTAATTAATTAATTAATTTATTTATTTTGAGACAGGGTTTCTCTGTGGAGCCCTGGCTGTCCTGGAACTCACTTTGTAGACTAGGCTGGCCTTGAACTCAGAAATCCACCTGCCTCTGTCTCCCAAGTGCTGTAATTAAAGGCCTGCGCCACCACTGCCCGTCAAATTCTTTTTCCTCAATAAGGGTCCACAACTGGCTGAAGAATGATACCCCAGACTCAAATAGTATGTAAACACAACGAGTGTTTTATTCTACAGAAGTCCAGCATGCTGGGGTCTCCCATTACCAAGATAGATAGATAGGCATCCCCTCCCCTGAGTGAGCTCGCAGGCCCAGTTTATAGCACGTTAGAGGAATTCTGTGGTACGTAGGCTTTGTCTTTTGTCTTACTTTATCTCTAGGCATTCCAAAACCTTTACGGGGCGGGCGTGGTGACAGCAAGCTGTTTCTGAGGAATCCCGGGGTTGGTGGGTTTTGTCTTACTCCATTTCTAAGGGCATTCCATTCCCTGGGGGGGGGGGGGGGGGCTGGAAACTGCTGACCCTTGGTCCTCGCTTCCGGTCAGGTGATGAGGCAGTTTCCGATTAGCAGTAGAAAGCTTGGGTTTTTAGGCCTGGCTTTCTCAGACGTTTGATTGACAAGAAACAGGACTCACCTGGAACAGCAGTGTAATGTCCCGAGGATTAGGTTTTGGTGGGGGCTCCAGATGTGTCCTCCTCAACCCCCTGAGCAGCACCTAGAACCAGGAGCAGGTCCTTCTAATTTGAATAAGGAAAAGAGGTGTCTTAGTACCTTCTGGCTGGCCAGGTAGTCCCGGGAATCCCTCATGTCTCATGACTACATGTTTGTTTGTTTGTTTGTTTGTTTATTCATTTATTCATGTATTCATTCATTCATTTTTCTTTTTGTGTGAGTGGTGGGATTGAGTCAGGTTCTCGGGGTTGTGTGGTTAATATTTTATTAACTAATCCACCTCCCCTGTTCCTACCATGTTTTCATCCTATGATGGGAGAGAACCACTGCTTCATGAGGCGGGCGGCTCAAGACCTCTGACAATTCCTAAGTTCTGCTTGCCACCCAACCTCACCTTGCTAGGGCAAGCTGCCCTCTAGGTTTGCTCATTCCAAAGTTCTGCTGTGTTGCCATGGAAACCTGGATCCCCAGGAGAGTCATCAAATCCCTGTACAGGGCAGGGGGCCTGAGCACAGCTTCTGAAGTGACGCTAGTTGTTACAGAGTGATGGAGTCCAGGCGGGAGTCTTCTTGCTCTGTGTGGACTTTCATGTGACTCTCTGCTGCCTCCCTGTGGTCAGTAGTGGGGAAGGTCGTCCATGTGCTGTGAGAGGTGGAGTGTCACAAGTCATCACAGTCTCTGCTTTTGAGTGTGAAATGGAGAGGTTAGGCACAGAGAACAGATGTTTGGACCCACCTGTCTTATAGTGATAATTATCTGGATATATCTCAATATCTCAATATTGTGACACTACATATACATATACATATGTATATGTATATGTATATGATGTATCACAATATACCAAGACCCCCACCCCAACACCTCCACCCTTGTGTCTCAGGGGACTGGCCCGTGTCACCATCTCTAAAGTCTCTCAGTTGTGATTTGGCACTCCCCCTCTCACAAGAAAATACAATATGTGCAAGGGGCTTGCCACTGGAATGGTTCTTTTCCTTTCGAAGGTTCTCACTAGTTAGTATGAAGAGTGTGCCATTCCTTCTTCACACGTGTGTGTCATTGGATTTTGTTCTCATTTATCTCCTTCTATTGCCTGCACCTGTCCCCCTAACCTAGCGCCTTCCCCTCCCAGCAGCCTCCCCATCTACTTTAGCACTTCTCTAGGCTCTCTCCTCTTGTCTCATGGCACATCCTGCCCTGACTAGCTCTTTGTCAGCTTGACAGAGGCTAGAGTTATGTGGGAAGAGGACCTCAATTGAGAAAATCCCTCTATCAGACTGTCCATGGACCAGTATGTAAGGGGGTTTTCTTTTTTCTGATTGATTGATTGATTTAGACATGGTTTCTCTGTGTAGCTCAAGAGTTTTCTGCCTGCCTCTGCCTCCTGAGATCTGGGATTAAGGGTGTGCACCACCACCATCCAGCATTCTTGCAGTTCTTTGTATATCTGGTTACTTGTCCCCTGCGGGTCGCTTCCCTTCCCGTGAGCTGTCTCTTCACTCTGATGATTGCGTCCTTTGCAGCTGCAGATGCTTAAGGTCAACTGGAATGAGCCTGACTCTCTTCTTGAAAAAGCGTGAGCATCGGGAGACCTGTGTTTCAGACTCAGCCCTTCACTAGTGCTCCTTGTGACTCGGGGAAGGCCAGGAAGCAGGGAATTTAAAGGCTAAGGCTCAGGGGAAGTAGGATAGGCTTGCCCTCTCTGTTGTGGAAAGATATATCTCTCAGGGAGGTGTGCTGAGTCATGTAACTAATCCATGACTCCTAGATTATAATTTATCCTTCCCCAGATTTCTGACTACATCGACAGCTAAGGTAACTGTAGCTTGACAGCTAGAAAACAGACGTAGCTCCTTACCCCTAAGGTAATCCACCGCTGTATTTGCTCATTAATAAATTTGTTTACTAGCTAAGACTACCAGATTTCTTATCAAAGACAGACAGGTTTTTCTTGTTCACAGGCTTCACGATAAACGATACACAAGTTCAGATGTAAGCTTCCACAGATGTAATCTGTTACTTCCTTACCTAAACTCAGTAACTAAATGCTTCATATTTCCTCTTCTTGCTATGCCACTGGCCTAACCTAGTTCTTTTTTTTTTTTTTTTTTTTTTTTTTTTTTTTTTTTTTTTTTTTTTTTTTTTTTTTTTTTTTTTTTTGGTTTTTCGAGACAGGGTTTCTCTGTGTAGCCCTGGCTGTCCTGGAACTCACTCTGTAGACCAGGCTGGCCTCGAACTCAGAAATCTGCCTGTCTCTGCCTCCCAAGTGCTGGGACTAACCTAGTTCTTATAAGTTAGCCTAACTTTAAGAAAATATTCCACTCTACGATCCAACTGTGCAATCACGAGCTCAAATATAAGTTTCCTTTAATTGCCTTTTAACTATAGACTTGAGGTATTTCTCATGATAAACTAGATCATCAACTATATTCACTAGGTCAAGGTTTCAAATTTCCTTTGTCTCTCAAATGTAAATTTAAAATTGTTTCTCGTTTTTCTAAATTTATATATATCCAGTTTCTTAGACAGAACAACAACAAAAAAGCCTTCTTGCTTCTTCTGCTCCATGAGAGGTTTTTGCCTTCCCTAAGCTCATCTGAGAGACTGCTCAAACTGTAAACAAATTTATCTCTTTTGTAAACGAATAAGCAACAGAAATCCCACGCAGATCCACCTCTCATGGACCAAACAGACTCCGCCCAGAGAAGTAAGTACACCTACCTATTCCAGAAGGTGGGATTCCTGTCCTGGGCCCTTGAATTTGGACTCACATAATCCCCCAACACCCCCAGACCTAGGGTTTCAAATGTACTTTCAAATGTACACCTAAAAAAATTTTCTCCCAAACGTACTTAACTTTATTCTCTACCTATAATGTGTGTGTGTGTATGTGTGTGTGTGTGTGTGTGTGTGTGTGTGTTTCAGTATCTTGTCAAGTCCAGATGTTTACTACATCCAGGATCGCTCCAGAGAAACAACCCACAGATACTCCAATCTTTTCTCACGTACACAGACGCTTCGACAGGACCTACTCCTTACTGTCTGTCCACAGATGGTTTTATAGACCCTGGACAGCAAGAAAAGGGTCAACTCTGCTGAGACTGGACAGACATCCCCAAACCCATTTTCCTAGGTTTCCCAGAGACACATGACCTCAGAGACATCAGGAAATAACTAGCAATCACGATGACCCTATTCCTGCTCCACCATCTCCTTTTTAAATGTTTTCTTTTTTTAATTAAACCAAAATGCGGGAATGTTGGCGTTTAGTCTAGGCTCTGCCCCACAGTTACCTGGCAAAAGTCAGGTGTGCCTGACTCACAATAAAAGGGGCTGCTTGGCCCCCCCTCACTCTCCTGCCTTCTTGCTCTTGCTCCGGCCTCTTACTCCTAACCCCCCTCCCTCCCCATTTTCCTACCATCCTCTCTCCAAGTGCTCATGGCCTGCTTCTAGTCCTCTATTCTCTCTTTCTCTGCCTTTCTTTGCCTCTACTCCCTCAACTCCCCTCTCCATGCTGTGAGTAAACTCTATTCTATACCATACTGTCTATAAATTCTATTCTATACCATACTGTCTATAAATAAACTATTCTATACTATACTGTGTGGCTGTTCCATCAGGGGCAATCGATGCATCAGCATGGGCCCGCAGAGACACCCCCTTTCCCCCACACCTGACTACACCTCCACCAAACATATGCCTTCTCTCCCTTATATTTGGATAAAACACAACACTAAGATTTTGCATTTCTGTATAACAATGCAAATCTCACCCCACAGATGCTCGTCAGTGGGAGTCATTTTGTGGAGGAATTGAGGCCTGGGGTCTGGATGGGGAGGTGGAGGGGGTGGGGGGTGGTAAGATATGAAACAGAACCTTCAATCCCATGCAACCCAGAGTTTCTGCAGTTGACCAAGGACACACAATGTCCAGAGGCCTGGAGTCATTAAGGAGAGGAGGAGATACGAAGCTGTCTAGGGCCCCTGTCTTTCAAGGAGAGCCTTCCACCTAGAGGGAAGGAGACCCCCTTCCCAGTGTTACAGGTGAGGTGACCAGCAGCCACTTGAACAACACTGTCATTGGCTTCATCACCTGGAGCTCCAGGGCGTGCTCGCCCACTCGAGATAAGCCGATCTTGAGGGCACACAGGTGTGCAGGGTCCCACAGATGCAATAGTGAAGAGTTCAGGCCCTGCATGCTGTGGTTCCCACACAGGGCAAAGCCTTGAGAGGCAAATAGCGACAGAGATTAATTTTCAAAAGAGTTCAGAAGCAAATATTGACATTCGTCAGACTCCTTTGAACTAACAGGAGGACGTGTGCAGCCAAACGCACGAGGTCTACATCTCGCTGGGCATCCGAAAAGATTAGACGTATTGATTGTTCATTTATTTAATTAAAAGAAAAAAAAAGGATAATCGGGTCACAGGTTGATCATAAATTTCGTCTCAGTGAGCAGGGCCTTAAGTCTGGGTGGGGAATGAGGAGTTGTAGTTTGTACGTGGGTACCTGAGAATGTAAGGAGAGGAGAAACATCTTAATTTTTTCCTGTAGTTCCTGGACTAGATATTCTAGCATCCAGAAAAGTGCTGTCTTACAGTCCTAGAGCCTCTGTTCATGCCACATCTTAAGGGCCAGCATCCTCCCCTGGGAGGTGCTTTCTTGAGCCGCCATGAATAGTCCAACCCTGTTGCTTCTAGGTACCAGTGCAAGCCGTCCTGGGAGGCGGGAGTAAAAGCATTTCGGGACCCGCTGTCCCTGCACGGCCATTCTGTTGAGCTGTCTCCTGAGTTTTCCTTGTCTCTGCCTCTGGCATTCTTTCCATGGTCCCTAGCATACAAGCCTCTATCACTCTTGCATGGGTTTCTCTTGTCTTCTCCTTACCTAGTCTCCCCTCATCCATACACCCTGGTTTTCCATGTAAACCAATGGGATGTCCTAAATTAAAAGTGGTATCACGGGCTAGTGAGATGGCTCAGCGAGCAAGAGCACCCGACTGCTCTTCCGAAGGTGATGAGTTCAAATCCCAGCAACCACATGGTGGCTTACAACCACCCGTAATGAGATCTGACGCCCTCCTCTGGTGCATCTGAAGTCAGCTATAGTGTACTTATGAATAATAATAAATGAATCCTTGGACTGGAGAGAGCAGGGACTGAGCAAGTGGGACCGACTGGAGCGAGTGGGGCCGTCCAGAGCGAGCAGGGTTGACCTAACTGAGGGGGGGAAAAGTGTTAAAAAAAAAAGTGGTATCATATCTTTCTCTTAATCCTGTTGCCCATGGCTGGGCAGAGATAAGGATGCTTGTCTCAGAGATTGCTCAGAGGTTGCCCCTTGAATTCAGTCCCTGCAATCAGCATTTTGGGTAGAGAGGAACAACTCCCAACAGTTGTTCTCTGACATCCACATGCACATGGTGACATATACACACCCCAGACCCCCACTCTTCACCATAATATTAAAAAAAAATTATAAACCTATTCTGTGGAACCTAAAATCCTAGCCTCATAAAAGCTACTATAATTAATAAATGTAAGTTGATAGTCGGTAACCTTATAAGTGATCAAATCCCTTAATGTGTTCAGAAATATATTTTTAAGTCGTGTAAAGAACTGATGAAGTGAATTAGGAGATTAAGCCAACACATTCCCCATGGCTGAGTCAGTTGTCAGAGCTCTAGCGGAATAGGCAAACATTTTGAGTATAGCCAGGGAAGTCTGGCATATTCAGTCCTGTCCTCCCGTTTTCTCTCCCATCCTCCCTCTTCCCTGTCTCTGCATCCCAGCCTGCTCCTCCCTCTCCCCCATCAGTTCTTCTTGCCTTCTATCTGTTGTGTTGAAAGCCTTGTCCTTTGCTTCTGTCAGGAATATCTTTTCCCTCAACCCTGTCATCTTTAATCCAGCATGATCTATTGAGCCAGACCCAAATGTCACATCCTCCGCAGACCCCTGGCTGCATCCCTCAAGCCCGGTGTCCCTCTGCAGTGTCCTGTTCTTTCCCTCACTGCCTTCCCCTCCGGTGGATTCTTCATTTCTGATTCTGCAGAGTCCCATTAGCATATGAGAAAGGGCAGGCACCTTGGAGGAAAGGGGTGGCCCTGGGAGGCCTTGGGCCCTCTATTTTCAGAGCTGTAGGGCTTGCAAGACGGACTAAGTTATATTTGGTAATTACTCAAATAGGTGTTCATGGAAAGGCGGGCAGGGGATGAGTGTACGACTTGCTTGCTCGCCGTGGGCTGCACAGTAGCTCCAAGACCCTGTCTCATTAAGCAGAAAAGCATCACCCCGCTGCTTTCTCCAAGCTTGGCAGGTACACAGCTGATGCCTGGAGATATACCCCAGGCCAAGGGGAACTCAATCCAGGGAGCCACAGAACTTGCCTGGATCATTAGGGATCCTTGGTCCTTACCCACTCT